>PVJO010027855.1:0-19052 GCA_004026905.1 Hystrix cristata
GTGTGCGGTTACTAAATTAATCTATTGATCGGTTTGGCATGGTTCTGCTGGGATCAAGGATGTGGAACTAAATTTAAAGGTGGGAGTGCTACCCGCCCTAAGGACAGGTAGCCTAGATAAAAGATACAGGAAGAAGCTAATTAGCTGCTTGTTTGCATTGCTTATTTGCATACATTCCTTGGATTCCTCACTTTACTTTACTGCCAGTCTGCTGCCGGTCTGCGATGCCGGGCCCACCCTGCCTCTGCCATGCCGCCCTGCCTCAGACCCAGCGGACTATAGACTGAAACCTCTACAAACTGTGAGCTAATAAACCTTTCTTCCCCTAACTTTGGGTGTCGGGTATTCTGTCCCAATGACGAGAGAAAAGTAACTAAAACAGGATCCTTAATCACATGGGCAAAGATCCTCCCTCCCCATGTAAATTAACGTTCAGAGATTCTAGGGATGAGACTACAATGTCTCTGAGGGAAACACTTTTTAGTCTTCTATGAAAAAACTGAGCGCTTTTCCTTGAAGACATGAATTCCTATTCTCTCCCCCCATGATACACATACACTATCGGGGCAGTACATTTTCCTTTTCGAACTTAAATAACAAGTTTTTTTACGTTTTTATGCATCTCCCTTTCTGAGGGAAAGAACAAAGCTACCATTAGCGTAGTCGGCACAGTTATCACCTCCCGAAAGCCTCAGAGCCTCCAGCACACATGGCATGAAAGCATTATTCACTTTCACATTATCAGACCTGTCTGCCTGGTCTTCTCATTGTGAACACAATATTTACTGTCTCGAGATCAGGAAAATGGGAATATTCCTCCAGTACTTCAAAAAATATTAAAGACATCATCTAAGGACAGCAAGAGGCACTTTCTAACTTTGGTCTCACCAAACCAAAGCAAGTCAGAGGCAAGATTAGACAATGCCAAAACAAATAAATAAATAAGTTCCAATCTGTGCTGTGAGGTGGTATGAAAACCAGAGAACTGCAGAAAGAGATTGCTTCTTTCACTCCTACACATTTTAAGGTAATGTTTCTCCTGTCACATTTACTGACAGTGAGCTCCCTGCATTCACTGTCAATATTCCCATTTCTCTAGGGTTGTCCACCCAGCCTATGACATGGTTGGCACGCATGGCTTTTATAGATGTAGACCCAGAACCCAAAAGCCTGGCAGTTAAAGCCACATTCTGCCTTTTCCTAGCTGTGTAGTCATGGCCAAGACAAGAAACTAGATCTCCTCTATTTGTTTCTGGTCTGTGAAATAAATGTATCTTCTCATTGCCTACTCTAAATATTAAATAAATTAATGAAGTGTTTAGAACAGTGCCTGACACATACTGTACAGAATAGACATTAGTTGCCATTGTCTTCTCTTTCTCCTCTGTTCTTTGCGAGTACGGCACCCCCACTGGCTCATTCTTCCTGCCTGGCCGAAGGCTCTGGCGCATGGTTCAGAGGCTTCCTTTCCACTTCAAGGACTGGAATGTTGATAGATGATTTTGGCATCCTCAGAGATGGGTCACTTCCAAGCCCTAAATCTCCAGGGGTAAAATTACTTTGAAACTAATAAAGCTTAAGCTCCATAACAACCTCCCACACACTTCCATGTGTGCTGTCCAAGACTCTAGGAGCTACCTTTGTAGTTTGTACACTTAGTTCTGTTCTTTTTATTTTTATTTTTTTATTTTTTCAAGAGGACTCATCCCCAAAGGTGTAAGCTTCAGGTACCACAACACCTGGATCAATCCCCAATCCTTTCTAGTGATTTTCTGAGCCCCAGCCACATTCCCCAAGGGCCCCTCTAGAAATTAGCAGCAGCCTCACCTACCTCTGTACCGATTCTCTTACCCTGACCTTAGTGCCCCACTTTCTCCAGTTTCCTCTAGAAGTCCTAAGGGAATCGATGCTTCAACCATATTATCACTTGGAACTATGTAAACTGGTAATTAAACTTTCTTTCAAATTAGACAATTTTTAAATCATTCTTAATCAAAATCTCAATTATTCTCCATATGAAGTGCCCTAAAATATTTTGATCATCAAAAAAGAGTCTTTATGCTTCAACAAATCAGGAAATTTTGCATTGGAGTTACTAGCTAAGCAATCATTTTTCCATGTAGATCATCGTTTCCAACTTCCCTATTTTATATGTCAAGATTACCTCACCATTGTGCTGGTCAGTGGAGTCACACACAGTGAAATTATTTCCAAGAGCTAGATGTAACAGTCTCACTTGGCACTAAGAGCTTTGCCTCAAGGACTAAAACATTGACATTAAGTGTTTCTTTTTGTTTTTTTTTTTCTTGTGTTCCTGCTTTTGGCTGAAGCCTAATACTTCAGTATCCCAACCCTCAAAATTCTAAATTCAGATGTTAATTACTGAAACCAAAGATCACCTTTAATCAGTTTTAAAGGTCTGTCTGAGGTTTTTGGTGTTTTGTTCTGGTTTTTTTTTAATTTTGTGGGGCTTTTGTTTGTTGTTTTCTAAAATAATGTACTAATGTTGGTGTAGCAAAATTCCAACTGCTGGATTTTAATCCCAGATCTGTTACCAGCTGTGACATCATAGTCAAATGAACCAATCTCATCATATTTCAGTTTTCCCATTTATAGAGATAATAGGTTATCTATATATGGACTTGTTTTGAGGTTTAAATAAGTTAAAATGTTGAAAAGTACCTCATTCATAGTGAACAATCAATATTAGATATTTTTTACTACAAAATAGTACCTCAACTAAGCAAGCCATTTGTTTAAGAATAGAAATGTTGCTAATCATTCTAAATGATTTGTGCAGATTATTGGTGTGATCGTGGTTTTATATAAGGTAATATCACTAAAGGAATAGACTTGCAAGTAAACAAACTGTCTTTAAATTTACATTTATGTGTGGGATTTAAGCCAGAAAAGTCAAAGACTAAGAACACATCCAAGACTCTGTTTTGACTCAGAAAAGTATTTTTAGGAGTTTTTATCAAATGTGTATTAATGGTACCACAGAGACACAATTAGAATATAAATATTAATAAAAATGTAAAGCCTCATGAATTTGCAATCTCATGAATGGGGAAGCAAAAAAACATACCTTTATAGCACTGTAGAAAGTACTGATAGGATATACAGTGGTACTTCGCTTCATGAACATAATCCTTTCCGCAAGTCTGATTCCAAACCAAATTGGACAAGAACCAAATCAAACTCAAAGGTTAGTTTCAATGTCAACCTTTTGGAGAAATTCGATTCTGTTCTCATCCAATTTGGTTCATGACCAGATTTGTGGGTTCATGACTAAGTTCATGAACCTAAATACCACTCACTATATACAGTTTAGAAGATTAACAGTTATGGTTGGTTTCATTTAATTGTAAATAAGTCACCCTGTACTTATTATGTTAGCCATATTGAAATTTTGCCATTTGCTTTGGTGATTATCTTTATTTTAGACTTTTTGCTCACGAACAAATTTATCTTTCTTCCATCACTTTCTAAGGCCACTAAAATGTATTTTCTCCTATTTACTTGATGAAGTTTTGATATTAAAAAAAGCCATTGATAGTAATGGTTCATTTCTTCCTTTAAAATATTAAATATGGAATTATTCACTATTACTCAATACAATACAAGTGTGTGACCAGAGTCTCTTACAGAGGAAATAATTCAGCCCATGTGTCCTACTTACCAAGTCAGTGCCCAGGAAAAGAAGAAATCCCAGGAGAAGATTAGTGTAAATTCAGATATACACCTAATCCAGCACCCAAGTAGGGCTTGCATTTCAATCAAGAAAAGCATGGGGACTTACATTTTGTCACCAATTGCAAAAACCAAATCAGAGAACCACAGTTACAGGCCGTTGGTGACACGGAAATGTCTGGCGTGAGTCACTTCACTGTAGCATAAAGCAATCAAGGACTCTTTCCAAGGTGGGAAAGGATGTGGAAGTCGCTTTCCCACCCACCAGGTGGGGTGCAGCAGCTGACACATGACCTGGTGTGGCTGGGTGCAGCACAATGTCGCAGCAAGGCGCTTGCTTCCGATGGACCAAATTCAGCCTCATTCAAGATCACAGCATCGAGTGGTCCTTCTGTCTACTTCACAATGGCAGAAATAAAAGTAACTGGTACAATGCAAAAGCAGTGAGCGAAGCAAACTTTCTCCCCTCTACGTTCAAGGAGGGGTCTAGAGGCAGACATATGTGAGATGAATTATACGTCTCAACTTCCTTCAACTCTTACCTGGAAAGAATAGATAGCTTTGTCCTACCTGAGGCTAATCCTCCACACTCCCTCAATGTTCTCAGTCCACTGCCTGAGTACCTTTGAAACCAGGATTTAAAACCCTAAAAATAGAAGCAAGATTACTGGCTGCAGACTGGTCACTGAAAAACGTTATATGCTTCCTGGAAAGAGCAGAAAAGGATGTGTGATGGCATGTGAAGGGATGAATGAGGAGGAAAATGTCAGTTTGTAAATGAGAAATAATAAAGTCCAACTTAGCAGAGTACTTCAATACATGTGATTTCTATTTTCCTGATCCTTTTAGATTTTGTAGACTTTCACAATTAGGTATTACATCCAGTTGATTTTTATACAATTTCCTATTCTCTTCTGCCAATTGAAATTTATGTTTTGTATAATCTCTGAATCACTCCTGAAGCTGATTTAAGATGTCTACCCACCAATTCTGCTGACTCATTCATTTCATTCCTGAGTTTTCTGGCTGGCAACCCTATTCTGGCCATGCATCTATGACTGTACCATGGACAGGGTAAGTGGTGCCCTGCAGAAGGGTCCAGCAAAGCACCATCTTCTGTACAGGCAGACCTGTTGGTTGGTTGAATGGTCAAGCCTTGTGCAATTGCGCATTGTCTGACAATGGGGCTACATTCTGATTAAACCCCTCACAAATTGAAAATATAGTAAGTCCTTGACATACAACTGAGTTCCCTTCCGGGAGAGGGTTTATAAATTAGATTTGTTTGTAATCCAACAGAGTGAGTCTTACACAGTACACCATGGAAGTTCATAAGTCCAATGTTCATAAATCAGGGACTTATGAATGTTCATAAATCAGGACATAAATTTGTATCCTAAGTTAAAAATTTTTCAGATATCCTGCTTAACAACACAGCAGAATATTGGTGGTTTCCCCTTGTGATCAATGGCTCTGGGAGCTGTGACTCTCTACCATTACCAAGTATTTTAAGAGAGGATAGTACCACATATCACTAGCCCAGGAAAGCTTAAAATCCAAAGTATACTTTCTACTGAATGCATATTGATTTCACCTCATCACAGAGTTTGAAAGTCACAAGTCAAACCACTGTAAGTCAGATACTATTTGTATACCCTTTTTTAAATAAGATCTTCTAGATTAGCATAAAAATAAGAGCTAATGTGTGTATTTTAGTATTTACCTTTGACATTAAATTTGGAATTGATAATAAATGAGATTGCAAAAGCAGAATTCATTATCTACTATATGTTGGAAAAATAGTATTTATTCTTAATTCACCAATATTAGCCTAAAGAATATTATAAAACTGTCAAACACAAACATTTTTGAAAGGAAAAATGTTACATTAGACTTCCAGTTTACTATAATGAGAAAAACAATTCAGTACTCCAAGGCATACTAATTTGACAACATCCTGTTAATATCCAACACTTTTAATCCCAGTGAGATTATTATACAATCATTTCCCTTGTCATTAATTGAAACATTTTCACCACTTTGCAATGTTTCTCCTAGGTCTATTTATTTTAAACTCATCATATTATAATTCCTTCTCTAGGCTTAATACACTAAACTAAATGCTACTGTTAATTTTTCAGGTATAAATTAGAACATAAGATTGGTAAATGTATCTGTTTCACCAGAAAAAAAAAGATTGATCCCAAATCCTCCTTACAAGTTGCATGACTTAACTTCACAGCATTTGGGCATCGATTACTTTAGTAACTTGAGAATGACAACTCTTTATCTCATTAAAGTCACCTCAGCAACACACGTCTGTGATTGGACAGTCAGCTCAGAACTTACTATCTGCTGCTTGCAGTGGAGATTCTCTCAGATAAAAGTAACAACTGGCCATGCTTCGTGACTCGGACTCAAGCAGATATTCTTTAATAAAAAGGACAAAACTGGAGTCTGTATGTCTCCTACACACCTGTCTCCTAGTCTCTGTGGGACACATTAGTCAAAGACTTTGACAATAAAGAAGATATCTCCGTTTTGGGGGCTGAAGGAAAATAGCAAGATCTTCCACTCATGGTTTTTCGGTTATCGTTGCTATAAAAACTGATACAAACACTTTCTTAGCATTCTATACCTGTTTTCTACATTTTAAGAATATTTGTTTTATGTCGCCTATATAACAGACACAGTAATAAGTCTTCGCCAACAGATGGGCAGGATCTATACTGACCCCGCCCTCAGGCAGTGTGACTTGCAGTAAGGGAGGCGGGTCACCAAGCCAGCCGCATGAAGCATGGTCAGGAAAGTGCTCCAAGGTGACAAGAATGGGCAGCTTCAGCTCCTGCTCTGCACCAGCCCAGGAATGAAGCACAGAGGGTAGAAGAAGACTCCCAACCCACCACCAGAAGTTAAATTAGCCACGCAAAAGTTGCAAGTATATCACAAGGGAGAAAATATAGAAAAAAATACTCCTTAGAACAAAATTCTAACCAGAATATTTCTTACCCTGTATGCAACTGAAAAGTCTTGTCACAGTTTTTCACTATATTTCTAAAAATACAAGAATTGAAGCCGAGGGATGAAAAGAAGGAAGCATGGGACCATCTGATCAGAGGGAGGGAGGGAGGGAGGGAGGAAGGAAGAAAGGAAGGAAGGAAGGAAGGAAGGAAGGAAAGAAGGAAGGAAGGAAGGAAAAGAAGAATAGAAAAATCTAGAAGAAGCAACACAAAAGTAGACATACCAGGTGTCATTTGGCTCAACCATGACGTTCGCCCCTTTGACCAGCCCTCCAGATAAATTATCTCATTCAGCTACCACTTAAAGCTGTGAGGTAAGAATCTCACCCCACCTTAATGAGTAAAATAAGGCTTAAAAAGTTAAGTGAGATAGTTCTCTCCACTTTCCAACCCTGAGCTCTGAAGTGCTAACCAATTGCCCATTAGAATCGTCTACAAGGATCACATATCAAAATTTCTAAAAATCCCAGTATCCAAGGCCACACAGACCAACTGAAGCAAGTCCTCTGAGGTAGGCCTCAAATATAAACATGCTAAAAGCGTTCCAGATAACTGCACCGTGCAGAGTTAAAAACCACTACAGCCTCTGCTACTAAGTCACTAAAGAACATACATGTATATACACATATACATAATTCCTGAGGTGTCTTCCAGGTCAATATTCCAAAATTCTATCCAGAAAAAAAAAGAATTAAAACGAATGCTTCCAAAAGACTTAAAATTGGGTGAAGGAGCGTGTAGTCTTAATTAATTATATAGTGCTCATGCTATCAATAGTTAGAATCTTGATATATATTTATGGAGCATCAAAATCCATGTCTTCCAATATCTGCTATTGGAATCCAGTTAATGAGTGAGATAATCACTCTAGGGCTAAATAACGTGATGAGTTAGAGAAGGCAAGGAGAGCTGAAAGTCAATTCCAGTTACAGATCTTAGATGATATATAAGCCACTGCAGTAAAAATTATGTAAACTTGTAATGCTTATTATTTTAGAATTGCTATATACATAGTCTATATGCTTTTTCTTCCAAGAAGATCTCTATCCCCTAGCATTTCAGAAAACTGCCAAATTGATGGAGCTGTGGCATGAAATTGGATGTATGAAGAGCGAAATAGAAGTTGGCACCTTATAAAGAGAAGGGGTCTGCTGAGAACAACAGAACACTTTCCATATTTCATTTGGCACCCCAAAGAAGAGGAGAATGGGAAAAAAATGGCAGATGAGCTAACAATAAGTGAGACAGAAGCCCATGTGGGTTTATAATTTGAAAAATAATGAACAACAAAACAATAAATTAATGCCTTCAGGAAAACTGATTGAGCTGAGAGAAAATAGACAAGTGGAAAAATTGCTTCTAGGTTTAAGAAATGAAGAAGAGACCCGTCAAGCTGAGCAGAATGCAGCACTTATGCACTGTTTAAATTTTCAAATTTACTGCAAGCTGAAAAGCCATGTCATATCACCACACTCAATTTTTATGGAGGGAGAGCTGTTCATAAAGAAATTCAGAATTTTCATCCTAATAAAATAATAATTGATCTTTAGACATGATCAGATACAACTTTTCTAGTTAAAAAGCACAGCCACAACTATCCATGGGGACTATTCTCACGGAATGGTCAGACAGTGCCCTGGATTTTGAAATGCCCTCACGCCTTGGTTATGGGTATTAATGTTGAATCACTAATAAACAACATCTGGTGCTTTGGATCTTTTTTGCAAATGTCGCCTTCTCAGCCAGGAATAAAACACTGAAAAACATTAAGGAATTAACTTTGTCGCTCACCACCTCAGCCCAAGTTTGTAGGTCACTTTACCTCTGCGTTCTAAACAAAATGACACAGATACAAAATGATCAAGTTCCAGCATAGCTCTTAGCTTATCTCATTTTGTGTCAGCTTTATAAGTCATCGTAGTTAGATTTCATAATTCATCACAGAGAGATTTTTCACCACCTCTTCAAGATAACAGGAGAATAGAAGAGATATGAGAAAGAAGCTACGTAAACATCTTACAAGTGAAAGAGCTAAACAAAGAAATGGAAGATAGGAGAATAAGAACAGTAAAGGAAAGGAAAAAAAGTAAAAAGGACATAGAAGTCAAAAGGAAGGATGTTATTAAAGGCTGGTGTTGGTGAGACAAAAGCACCCCTGAACTACATTGGGTAAGAATCTAGTTTAAGTAAACAAATATTTGTTGAGAACCAACCAAGTGTAAGGCACTGGTGAAAGAGCTTGGGATATAGCAACATATGAAACTAAGTCCACTATTTAAGGAGGTCACAGTTCCTTGGGATAAGTAGGCACATGTATGTGCATTTAAATATTCAACTGAAAACCTATTATTTTCAGTAAATATTATATATGAGACATCATCCTAGAGGCTTAGCAAACAAAAAAACAATGTAATATCATCAGTGCTTAGCAGCCAGTAAAAACAAAACCCCATGGGAACAGAGAGACGAGGGTGATGGCTTCAATGGTGAGATCATGGAAAGCTTCAGCAAGTGTCAACAGCAGAGGCCTTGGTTCCAGTCCTGAGTCTCACACTTCCCAGCTGTGTGATTTGGACAAGTTTCAGAATCCCCATCACCCACCACAATATTGTCAGAAGACACTGTTGTGTTTTTGTTTTTGTTTTTGTTTTCCCTATGACAATTCTAATAATAGTGCTGTGCATTTAAATTCACAGATTAAAACCATTGAAAGAACAATCCTTCTCACTCCACTACCCACAAGGATGACTCAACCAGATTTTCCAAATATAAGAAAGTCTGTAACTGAGGAACTACTCTGCGCTGCTGACATTTCTAGGTAAGCAGGGTTGAGGACCAAAGGAATGTGTGAAAGGAACTGACCACCTGCTCTCTGCCCATCAGCCTCAATGATGATAAAACAAGGAACACAATTTTGTTGGACCCAGTATGTTAGCAGGTACTCCAAGAGCTAACTACTCCCACAGCTGTTTAGTTTAGGATTCACCAAAGCAGCAGAACTTAAAAATCATCAAATTGTAGAGTCATGGAGTGCTGAATTGTTTAAATGTTACTTAAACTAACGCTTTCCTTCACACTGAGGAGGAAAGAAGTCGAATGATATTCCCAAGTTACGGAACTAGTTAATAAAGCTTTTAACACAAGTGGTTATTCAACTCAGGAAGAGAGGGATCAGATTTTCACAGGAGATGAGAAAAGGATGATGTATAATGGATCTGTCTGTCTCTGTTCTGGGGATAATGGTGTGACGTTCCTGAGTGAGGTGGTGGGAAATGTTCTCTGAGAACAAAGTAGTAAAGGATGGAGAATTAATCACACGCATTTAAAATTAGTTTTCAACATGGATAACTCACCCGCACATTGAATATTTTAAAGGAAACATTAAATCCAAAGGAAATAGCCTCCCATATTCATGCCATTGCATTTAATAGAGAGTTGGCTTGTTTGCCTTAACAGGAAAACAACTCAACTTCTCTCGGTCTGAAATATTACCAGTTCCTGACTAAATGACTAATAAATAGCTGCAACAAGTAAATCTCAAGAGGCTCTCAAGGCGCAGTTCAGATGCATGTGTGAATAAGTCTAGTGTCAAAGTAGAACTGGCAATTTCAGAAGGAAATTGTTCTGAGCAATTTACATCTCCACCCATTACAGGAGGCAGCTTTCCCCCAGTATTTTACTTATTCTATCCACCACCATTGTGTTAGTCATCTTTCCACCACGGTAACAAACACCTGAGATAAACAATGTATAGAGAAGAAAAGCTCATTTCTGTTCATAATTTTAGAGGTTCCATTTCTATGATCACCTGGTCCCATAACTTTTGAGTCTGTGGTTAGGCAGCTTGTCAAAGTAAGAGTATGTGGTAGAGTAAAACCACTTCCCCTGTGGCCAGGAAGCAAAAAGAGAGAGAGGAAGAGCCTGGAGTCCCACTATCCCCTTTAAAGGCACACTTTCATGATCCAAAGACCTTCCAATAGGCCCCACCTCTTAAAGAGTTCATCCCCTCCCAGTAACACCTCCATGGTACCAAGCTTCTAACACATGGGCCTTTGGAGGGTGGGGATTTTGATCCAAGCTCTAGGAATGTACAACGCAAAATGGAATGTGCATATATCACTATATACTTATTAAAATTTCCAAGAATGGCTAAAGATGGCTCATGATGCTGTATCTTATTTACACATATTCATTTAATGATTGTTTCTAATGATACTCAATTTTTAGTTAAACTAATATTGGAAAACTCTTCATCCATGACCCTGTCTCCTGTTTTGCCACATATTGGCAACCTCTCACCGGAAGACCCTTGCTCGCTGCATACATATTGGCAGAAGGGAAGTAAAGGAAGAAGTGTAAACTGTAATTCTCATTAGGATTCAACATGCTGCCTACGCAAAGGTAGCAATAACACACCTATTAGTTAATATAGTTATTCATTGTTCCCATCATGTGATATTCAAGTACCAGGGGTGTGTGAGTGTATGTGAGTGTGTGTGTGTGTGTGTGTGTGTGCGTGTGTGTGAATGTGTGTCTGTGTGTTGGGAACTAAAGTGATGGGACAGAAATAGAAAATAGACAAATGATGATGGTAGAACCTAGAAGTAGTACATTGAAAAAATAATTAAAGTGATTTATGTGTTTTAAATCATTTTTTAATGATAAAACTTGGTCACTTAGTATTAATAAGTGAGTTAAGGAAAGTCTAAAAATTTCGGTGGGTTTTCTGGCACAAAATGAATAATGGGCTGATAAGAGTTAATATTTATGACCACCAAGATTATCAACCTCTTTATATTTAATGCTTTATCAGTTTGTATTTAACTGGTATTTTTGGAAATGTTTCCAATTTACCTTGATGAATGTTTTATTATCCCAACTAAATAGTAGGCTTCTTGAAGTCAGAGACTATTGCTCTGTTTTTGCTAATTCTTCTACATTTTTATTATCACTGTGCCCCTTGCAACCCCCATAGTCAGAGCACCTATAACATGACACATTCAGAAAATATTCATGACCTGAACCCAACTGCGGTATCTTCTCTGAAGATATACATACGTGTGTGTGTGTATATACATGTATATATATACACATGTATCTTCATTTTCAATGAAATTCTGCTTGCTTACAAATAATCATTCTGATTCACTCCTATTTTATCAGAATATGAGGAAAGCAAATTCTTTACTTCTTAATCCTAATACAATTCTAAAACATTCTAAATTTCTAATTTTTCTTAGTTTTTTTTCCCTTAGCCTTAGAGGATCTTTATTATTGTGACTACTATCAAAAAACCCAAGTAAGAAGAGGTGAGTTGTTGTGCTTCTATCTAACCTGATGCTTTAGCAATGTCTGTAAGTATGTGCTATATTCATGGGCTGATGCGTGAATTAGCCACTGAAATCCAGAATATCACAATTTACTAATCTACTTGGGACATACCACTTGCTTTTTTAGAAATATAGTCATCATTTATAAAATAAGAGTGATGTGTTCTACTATCTTAAAAGAAATATCAGGTTCTTACACTGTGTGCCGTATTTTTAGTATAGAGATAGGTCTACAGATATACAGAGGATGATATAGGTATAATTTTGTCATACAACCAACCACTATTAACCCCATAGTACATTAGAAGAAAACAGAAATTTACCAGTATTATGGCCTAACTTCGCACAGTGAGAATCCTTCAGAACTGATGTTCAGTGCCAGGTTTGATTGTCTTAAATGTCAATGCTCTTGACCTCCCTCTCACTTTATTTCTCATTATCCTTCTAGTTTTTTGTTTTAAATCTCTAAATGAACTGCATGCTACCTACCTGTGTTTGGTTTAGGTAAAAGAGTGTATTAAATCTTAGCTTCAAATGTACTTCAGTGTCTTTTTTAAAAGCATGCATCTTCAGAAAAGATAAGAGCCTCTTCCTATAATTAACAGACCAAAGGAACAGTTATGTTATAGTGAACATGTGTAAGTATTTCAATTAAAAAAAGAAGTTATATGCTTTCTCAATGTTCATTCATGATAGATATTTTTGTGGTCTCTTGGTAAATGCCATTTAAAACTCTGCATAGAATTGGACACCATGTTTTCAGAGCCTTTCCTTTTTTCTCTCCGTGATTCATTAAAGTTCAATTGTTCTAATAGTCTGATATATATCTGGATTTCCAAGTAATATCTTACAAGTGCCCTCCATCCATTTTCCTCTTCTCTGAAGCTACCCATTTAAGGCTGCCTTTGAAAGAGCGTGTTTGCCATCAGTGTACATTTTCCCACTTCTGCCATCCTGTAAACTGAAGATTAGTGAGGGGTAATTCAGGCTGCAGATGCCATATTCAAGTCTGCCTGCTCATGATAAAATATGGTTTTTAAAATGGTGGCATGTGCTACTTTTAGGAAAGTTTTCTAAATGTCCCAGATTATATCTGGAAATGATTTCGTAATCATTTTCCAGACTTTTTCACCTAGTTTGCATCCGCTTTCCTTTAGAAATGGAAGGAAGGCGCTTAATTCTGCTCTTTTGAAGTAGAGAGCTTATATAAAAATATCGGATTCTAAAAATATTTAGATTCTCTTAAAATCTAGCTTAAATCAAACAGTGTACATCATTGAAAACTTTGGGATTAGTTAAAAGGAATTTCCTCTGCAATGTAATTAGTTACATAAATTAAATTACCTTTGTCCATATCACCTCACACCATTTGCTTCAATCCTACTCCTTAGCAAGCATCTTCGTCCTCCTTCTATATTTATACTATTATTGCTAGATTATCAATGTTTATAATGATGATCTGTGTACGTTCTTATAGCAGAAAGACAGCCAAGTAGCATTCTTGTTATTCTTCAATAACAAGAAAGCCAAATTAATATATTTTACAATACCTATTCGATAATGAAGATTAAAATGAAAAATAGCCATAGAATGCATTCTTAAATAGCCAGAAATTCAAATAAATAGAACGACCCATTTACTAAGAAATCCGGTTGATCATAGGTTCTAGTGGAGTTCATACTTGAACTCACAAGGTCAGGAATAGCCTGCTGTGGCTGAAGTTAATTTTGGGTTGATTTATGTATAAACAGGTATTACGGGAAATAAGGCCAAGGGTTCCTGCAGGAAACAGGTAGAATTTTATGATTGTTCTGCTCGCATAGTGGGAGGCAGGAGGGGAAAGAGGATAAAAGAGGCTTCACGGCCTCTGGGGTCAAAAGCCAAGTTCTGTGGAGGTTCAGTTCACACTGCTCCACTTATTCAACCTGACTACATCACGGCAGAGAGCGCGATGTCACCAGGCAAATGTAAATACTCCCTGTTTGGAGCTGTCAGACATTTTTGGTCGTTCACCAGCCTGACCTTCACATCACATTCGTGACATTTATCTCAAGCCTAAAAGTTCCTTGCCAGAGAATTTTAACTGTGTAAGCATAGAAATGGCATGCTCTTACATCAAAGTTCAAATTTCTACTTAAAAAAAAAAAAACTGTCCCACAACTTATTTTTAAAATCCTGTTATTTTATAGTCAAGGGAATAGAGAAAGAAAAAAATGAAAGACTTGTTTCGCTATTTCATGACTTCATATTATAGCAACTGAAATTTAAAATTGAAGCTAGGGTCCTAAATATCTTTTTTACATATAAATAGAACTTCACAAAATATCATGTAAGGTTTAGTTTATTAGGGTTAGCCATTCCACGAGTGTCAGGTTTTGGGATTTTTTTTTTCCTGTTTGTGTTTTCTATTTATTTTGTATTCTTAAAAGCATCTTTAAAATTCAGTGGTAAGTGTAAGTATATGTGGATTTTTTCCTAAATCCCTCAAGTGTTTTTATAGTCAAAGATGTCTTCCACCTTTCCTTTGTAGAACAGGAAGCCCTAAGTTACCCTCCAAAGAAACCAGACAACGCTTGTCTTTCCGTGGTGCACCCTGGAATAGCGGACTACATTTTGTAAAAATAAATCATATATTTGCAGGAGGGAGAAAAAGCAAATGCCCCTGTATCTTTAGTAAACAAGAGTGAACCCTCTGGTGGACCTCTGCAAATATTTTTTCCTCCAACTTTGATTTGTCCTCCGCCTGTGATTATACATCCAAACAGCTCAACAATAAACACACAGGCATTCCTAATAGTTCACATAAACCAATATCTCCAAGCAGCCACATCTTGAGGAAGAAATCTTGTCTTTATTCCTCTTTTGTACCCTCCACAATCTTTGCTAAATATTCTTTCTTCAAAACCACAAAGCTACCCACACACGAAGTAGAAAATTGCCCTACAGAGAGAGAAGGGGATTTTCTTGTCATACGACAAAGATGATCCCTCTAAGAAGGTTCAAAAGCTGGGGCCGTGCCTCTCTGCTCTCTCTGACACTCACACTTTGTGCCTGCTGGCCTGCCCCGCTAAGTGGGCCAGCCCATGAAGACAATTACCTGGGTGACTCATGGAAAGAAGCCATTTTTAGCTGAAATAGCTAAGCAGCTCGAACTAAAGTAGGTTGTTACCTGGGTCATTCAGGCAAAAGCAGGCCGTTTCATTGAAGTTTGCTGGTACTCGGGGGAAGGACTGGGGCCATCCGAACAAAAGGGTCAACAAGAAGCTCACTCGGAAGTGTGGAAGTGCTGTTTATAGCACAGTAGGACAGGTGGGCTCCGGGAGCTGTGGGAAAGGAAGAGGAATTAGCATTCGTGTCGTCTCTTATTCTACTATGTGCATGCACAGACAGTCTGAATTTGGAAGCAGGCACTTTCAGTCTTAAAAATTATGTTTCAGCTTCAAGGATTAGTGGGGAGAAGAACTCATGGCAGTTCTAGAACGGAAAGTCACTTCGCAAACATCTCCTCGCTTAACAGTACATCTGGGCCCAAAAGCATAGTAAAGTTTCTGGTCCTTGTGGTAATAAAGATTTAAGATCAGTATTGTTGATTTAAATGCACCACTTTCCTGGCTGTCCCTTCTGAGGCACACCAGCCTGTCACATCCTCCCCCTAGAGGATGCTGATGGCACAGGGAGAGCACAGCGTGGGCACTGAGCCTTCTCTTCTTAAAGTCTGCCCGAAGCTCTGCCTACATGGCTACGCTCTTTCCTACCCTGGCCAGAAACCATTTTGCTTTGTCGGCTCTCCACAGAATCATCGCTCGGCCTTGTGTCTCGGTAGGACGTTCTTTGTTTCATCTGCATACATGCTCCTGACAACCCTGAGTCAATGGCCCTGCCAAGGAAGCTGTTGCGAACTATTGTGCTTTTCCTGACCACAGCAAGCTCAGCTTCGGTGAAAAAGGTGATACAACAGGGAAAGGAAGATCAGATGAGATGTCTACAGAGTGAAGGGTGGTCCTTCAATTTTACTCAAATTACCTTTTTTGCTGTCTGCAAAAGAAATGAGAATAACAATTAAACGAAAAGTATGTCTTCACTTAACAAAGTCTCAAGGACAATGATTCTCATAATCAGTAGTGGAATGCTTTATTAAAGGGCCACTGAATCGTGTTGTTTGTCGCACTGCCACCCACTTATAGATATTCTGCTTCTCCCCTTTGTTGTTAAGTCTACTCTCACCCTTGCTTTTCTTCTCTGGGCACACAGCCTCCATCTGATTCTGCCGAAAAGCTAGATGCCTTCCTATTTCAGGCCCTCTGCACACACAGTCTTCTTTATTCAGGTGCTCTCACTTCTCCTTCCATGTGCCATATTGCGCAGGCTCCTAGTGCCCTGTAATTATGCTTTACATAGATGTTCACCATTTTAATGAACTCATCATTGGGGTGCTTGCTCTCTCTCTCCCCGCCAGACTCAGATTTTAATGACAGCTGATACTTTATCCACTTTGGTCAGTGCTCTGCCATCTGCTTCTCACAGGAAAACACACAATAGGTGCTCGCTAAAAATTGATCAGCTGATGGAATAAGGACTAAAGATGGTAGTGACATCTATACAACTACCATAGTACAGATTCTTCCTTGCTTAACTAAAAATATTACAGTCCTTCCACAAAACAAGAATTCTTTCCTTAGGTACCCAGGGAGAGCGGTTAATGTCAATAGTCATTTTTAAGTCCCAAAGGAAATAATTACTCTAACAGTTTTTAGTGGGCAGAACTCCCTAGACTTAGATATGCCTAACATGAAAGTACTTAGTCTTTTTATCAAAATGCCCTGCATTTGGGGCAATTTCAACTAAAGTTCTGTCCAGCTCAGCTAACAGACACTGTGGAAGATAAAACACTTTCCAAAGTTGACTGTTACATCTTTTTTTTATCTTTAAAATGGAAAAAAACTAACAACTGAAAAACTGGTTCCTTATCAAATTTAAATCCTTTTTCGCTGTTTTATTCTTTTTAGATAGTTATGGTGTCATGAATTCAACTCTAGTGTCCCAGCAAAGGTTGTAGACCAAGAGCTGAAACTACTCTGCAATTGTCCAAATTATGGTGAACATCAGATAAAAGGTTTTCTATCTCCTGTTCTCTATTTTCAGGAGCCATAAATAACTGAGCACAAGCAAAGAGCCCGCGGCAAGCAACACAATGCATTCTACAAGTCTGAAGGGGGGAGAACAGTCTTGCAGTTTCAGTAGTATATGTGAGAGTCACATAAATTATGTTCTTTAAAATCAGAGTCGACCAGAGCATCCTGACCAGCCAAACCTCTCGTGAAATGCATTTTCCCACCCAAATGTCTACTATACAATTTTGCTGTTATTTGCCATCCACGTGTGGTTAGCACTAAAATAGAAAGGCGAACCAATCATTTCTTGAGAGTCTGTTTTTCTTTTCAAAGACTCACACAATAATCAGATAACTCTCAAACTGGCCTCTCCTGAGATTGAGACACAATACCCTGTCAGATAAATGGAATGGAAACACTCTTTCCGACAGCCCAGAGACGGGGGTCTTGACACTGGTTTCCTTCCAGCTGTCCTGTGATCACATGGAATCAACAGCACTAGTGTCCGCTGACCTCAGAGAGGGTTGACTTTGACGGCGGCACAGTTTACACAGCGTCAGTGGCCAAAATGTGAGTTTGCCGTTAGCTCATTTCCCTTGAGAAAGGAAAGAATGGAAAGTCTTGTCACATTGGAGCTTCGGTTAAACTTGATTCAACTATTTAGGCGATGAGTACCCGGAATGAAATGGAGTTGAAGGACAGATAATATAACCAATGTTACTTCTAAACCTCAAGACCCTGTGTCCCTTCCTAATGTGTGCGTGCACGCACACACACACACACACACACACACACACACACACATTTTGACCCATTAAGTCACATTTATTGACAGTTTAGACTCTCT
The DNA here is from genome assembly GCA_004026905.1 of Hystrix cristata. Lineage (NCBI taxonomy): Eukaryota > Metazoa > Chordata > Mammalia > Rodentia > Hystricidae > Hystrix > Hystrix cristata. The sequence continues at coordinate 18,002 of PVJO010027855.1, forward strand.
TTTCATTGTAGTCTTTTCTGACTTTATTTCATGCCCCTACTTTGGTCCTTCTGTGCACCATGAAATCTGTGCTTACTATGTGTCTACGTGTAATTTGTTTTTAATTAGCTGTTTGTTTGCTTTTGCTGAAAAAAGACCATGAGTTCCTTAATAGCAGCAATCCTATTTATTTACCCTTTATGTCCAGCATCTAGTTTTGTTTCTGGTCAACAACTAACTGATAAAATAATGAATTAAGGATTTTTACTAGAAGACTCACTTTGGACTTTCCAAATGGCTTAGAAGGTAACTTTCAACAGCAGGTAATACATCCTTTTACTGTTATCCTGAAATCTGCAGCCTGAAAGCACAAACTGAGTTTTCCAGGATGCCTTTGAAGAGAGCACATCTCCTGAGCTGTGCTGCAATTGGCTCTCAGTGGTGGGAACTTAGGAATTAAGAGAAAAAGTTTTATGGAGAATGCTCTCCCATTTCAACTTCCCCATGGATTCTACCCTTCTCTCTACTCCTTCCACCGGGCGCTGGTGGGGGGAAGCACCGCTCCCTCCTATACAACCAGACTCTCATACTGAAGAGGCAGAGAGGAGAGTTTTTGCTTCCCCAGAGCTGTTTGCATGTCTGCAACTCATCATCTTGTTGCTGTCTTCAAAGCCTCCATCCGAGGCAGATGAAAAGTGCCTGACTCCCCCTCCTTTTATCCTATGACAGCTGGGGGAGGACGTGGCCAAAGGACAGCTGCCCCACCCCTCCTTCTCACTTCCTTTCTTCCCAGTAGGTGCAAAGAGCATGGGCAACTTGCCCTGGTGTTCTCCCTCAACCCACAGGGTTATCTTGTGGCCGCACTCCTGGCGGCTCTGACAGGAGGGGCAGCTTGACAGTCAACAGCTGGTGGCCCTCCACACTCCCACCAATCCAGAGGCCACTGCCACCTCTTTAAAAAGCAGCCAAGGAAACCCCGGCAGAGATCAGGGAGAGATCCTGCTGCATTATTAACACCTCTAGCTTCCTCATGTCCCAGTAAGCTGTGATTAAAACAGCCCCTCTGAAGGTT
>PVJO010027856.1:0-19036 GCA_004026905.1 Hystrix cristata
AAAAAAATAATGAAACAAGCAAATTTCTACAGAGACTGATTATTTAGAAAAACAGAAGAAGAAACAATGTACATTATAGATAACAAATGAGATGCGACTAGATATAAAAGATATTGATGAAATTATATAAAAGAAGCAAATGGAGCAGTCTCTTGATCAGAGAAAAATGGAAAAGATAATCTGCCATTAAGAAATGGACTAAGGCCTGGATTTCCAGATATGGTCTATTAAACTCACTATAAGAGATTATACCTATTTAATACAAATAAATTGAACAGCTGAACATTCAAGGTTCTGAAATTAATTTTATGAACCCTAAAAACAAATTACCAGAGCAACAACAAAACTTTGTAAAAGACAAACCTAATATACAGAATACAAAAGAAACACTTGCAGATTGTCAGAACCTACTTTGAGTAACTCTGGATTTTTGCTAATGGCTTATAAAAATGATAGAGCAATTCATTAAAAAAGTAAATACGTCTTGGTTAAGAATGGAAAACTCTGTGGTTCTGTAGTTCTAATTGAACACATTCTTATTTCTCTGTCCTTAGCTTCTGTTGCTGGTCGGCAGGAGAACCGGCACCGAGCGGGCGCGGGAGGCGTCAGAAGCTTGGAGCCCCCACACACACGTCTCTGTCATTATCGCCCATCACTATCTGTACTTCCTGGCTTGCCCTTACCGAAAACCTCCGTTTTTAAAATGGGTTTATGTGCTCAGAGTTCACACAGTGGGAAACTCAATCCAGAGGGCAGTACTGAAAACAGTGAGAGACAACAGTTTCCATTTCAGCTTTCCGATGCTGATACCAGTTGGAACAAAGATGGGGCCGGCCACCAAAGCTACAGCAGGAGCAAGGCCAGGGACACTGAGAAGTGGCAACATCTTGAGGGAGATGTAGACATCAAGTACACGCGCAGGTCTGTGTGTGATACCAGCAGGGCCCGAGACGGGGCTGAGGCGGCTCCCTTTCACAAAGAAGATGGGAAGGGTGGGGCAGGGCTGGAAACCGCCAGAGACGGAGTCGCCCGCAAAAAGATCACGGGGTCCACCAGCACAGCATGCGGAGCATAGTGGGTGAAAGGGCTTCAGGAAATCAACAATCTGAATATTAACCACCAAGCAAGCCAGCAAAGTCTTCAGTGTCTCAGGACCAAAAATACAGACCACAGTATCGAGAATTAGAATACAGAAACTACTAATGAGCAAGCATCAACAACAAACGAAGACAACATGTAACAACAAAGATAAGAAAGGAGGAGGGTTCAATTTACAGAACTGGCATATTATTTAAAATGTGCAGTTACAATGAAACAAGAAAGTATGGCTAAAAGAGAAAGTCTGCTGGCTTAAAAATTATTCAAATGACAAACGATTTTCCAGTTTTATGATGGTGTGAAGGTGAAATGTGTACTTTGAATTTTGACTTTTGATTTTCTTCCCAAGCTAGCAAAATGTGTTCCAGTCTACTGTGAGAATAAGCAGTCATGGGAGCCACAGCTCTCAGTCAGCCTCCGGATCATAACATGCAACTTCATGCTTTACTGTGTAGTTTGTGGCTAAGATAGGATAGTTGGTGGTTTAGTTCTATTTCTAACTGAGGGTATTGTCGACTTGCAATGGGTTTATTGGAGAATAATTTTATTGAAAGGAAGGACATACTTCATATTTAAATGACAACTATATTTAAAACTATATTTATTAATATATATTATAGTTATAGTTAATTAAAGATAACTAAAATTTTAATAATTTAACTATTAATATTTTAAAATATTATAGTTAATTAAAAATTAACTATTTTGAATTTATTGATGAGGGATTTATAGTCTAACATACAGTCTATCCTGGAGAATATTCAATGTGAATCTGAAGAGAACACTGGAATTTTCTAAGTGGAGTGTTCTATGCCTCACTGCTAGGTATTGTCAGTTTGTAGTTTTGTTTGAGTCTTCTGTTCCTTTCTCAATCTCCTGCCTAATTATTGGGTACATTATTGAGAGTAGCTGACTGTAGTCTACATCTGTTACTGTTGACCTGGCTATTTCTCCCTTCAACTCTGTCACTTCAACTACATGATTTTTAGGACTTCATGAAGATGTAATTGTCATATTTTCTTAATAGTTTAAAGATTTATTATACATTTCATGTTTTTTCTTGATATCCCCTCTAAAACTCATAGAGAAATGCAATTATCATTGTGACATTCTTAACAGGAGGGACCTTAAAGAAATGATCAGGTACAGGGGTGGCTTCTGGATAAGATGGGTACATTTGCCCAATATCCTCCTCTATCTCTCATGTGCTTATTTGCCCTTCTAACATGTTATAACACCACAATAAGGGGCCCCAGACATGGCCCCTCAGTCTTGGACTTCCTGGTCTGAAGAACCGTGAGCCAAATAAACATCTATTATTTATCACTTATCGAGTATGGGGTAATCTGTTAGAGCAGAAGACTACAAAGATACTTGAGTGACAACCTTTTGTCTTAAAATCTCCTTTGACTTATGTTAATATTCAGTGAATCGCTGTATTAACTAATTTTAAAATAATCTTGTTTGGATTAGTAGTGTCAAGGTCAAACTCAACCACATACTCCTTTCTGTTACTGTCACACACATTAAATTTTGTATACTGTAAGTCCATCAATCTTATACTTAATTTTTGACACAGTTGTATTTAGGTAGCCTAAGAAAATAGGAACCAAGTATATTTATGTGTTTTTTTATACCTAGATATGTACTTTAACTAATGTTCTTTATTTTGTGTACATGTATTTGATCTCCTGTTCAGTGTTCTTGCCTTTGAGGATGAAGATCTTTATGTATGTAAAAATATATGTATGTATGTATATATTAGAGATTACTGTAAGGCACATCAAATAGCAATGGCATCTTTCACTTTTTGTTTATTTTGGAATTTTTAAATGTCTCCTTAAATTTTTGTTCTTTTTGTGGTGTTGGGAGATTGAACACAGGGCTTCATGTGTGTTAGGGAAGCTAACATGGCTGAGCTACGCCATCGGCCCTCTGTTTAACTTTGAATCATTGTATGGATACATACAGAATTATTGATTGGCTGTCTTTCTTGGGTAATTTTTAATATGTCATATCTCATGATTCATCAGCCTTTAGTCTTATTGAGGACCTTTTGTACATTGTGAGGTTTTTCTTCCGTTTGTATTCAGTCTTTGATATTTTGAATGCATGACTATGAGGTACTGTGTCTAGGTTTGAATCTCTTTGAATTTATTCTACTTGGAGTTCTTTGAACCTCTATAGATGTAGATTAAAATTTTTATGAAATTAGATGATTTTTAGTCATTATTACTTCAAACATTTTTGACTACCTCATTCTCTGTCTTTTCCCTTTATAGGATTCCCACTCGTTATCCTTGCATTGATAAGTTTTTTATGTCCTGTAGATCTCTGAGGCTCCTTGCTTTACTCTATTCTGTTTTTAGCTCTGTCTGAGACTGGATAATCTACAGTGGATCTATTTTCAAGCTCAAAGTTCTTTCAGCTGGAAGTTCAAACTTGCTTCTGTCCTCTTACTGTGAATTTTTCTATTATTTTTAATTTAAATTAACTTTCAGTTAATTTTTAGTTTCAGAATTTCTACCCGGTTGCTTTACATAATTTCTACATATTTTTTGTGGTCTCAATTTGAAGAAATGAATATCACACTTTGCTTTACTTCCTTGGACATGATTTCTTTAGTTCTATGAGCATATTTATAATAGCTTATGCAATGTGTGTGTCTAGTAAGTCTAAGTTCTAATCTACCTCAGAAACAGTTCAGTTGACTTTTTCCCCCTTTGTACAGATGCTCCTATACCTATGAGGAGGTTATGTCCAAAACTCTATTGTAAGCATAAAATATTGTAAGTCAAAGTATATCAATGGACTTAACATAGAAAACAGTAGTACAGCCACACTGAATATTGCAGTACGAGCTGTTTACGCTTACAATTGTGTGGCTGACTGTAAGTGTCATGTGTTCTTTTTGTTCAGCGTTGCAAGACAGTATCTTTAATATGTCACTAGCCCAATCAAAATTCAAAATTGGAAGTATGCTTTGTACTAATGCACATCACTTTCATAACATCACGAAGTCAAAAAATTAGAAATTCAACCGCTGCAAGTTCTAGTCTGTGGTAAAGTCATACAAAGTATGTTTCTGAATCAATGCAACAAAATTAAAAAGAACATTTCAAAAATTCACAAATATCCAGGACTGTATAGACCACACTTTGATAATCAGCAGGTCAGGAAAATAATCACAAGGGAATCAGAAAATAATTTGAGATGAATTAACCAAAAATGCCAACAATTGTGAGATACCTATACAGTGGTAAGATGTGAAGAAGTAAAATGCCTTTATGACAAAAGAAAAAAGACCTCAATTTGATAATCTAAACTTTTACCTTAAGAAACTAGAGAAATAAGAACAAATGGAACAACCAGCAAAAAAGGAAAATCAGAGATTAGAGATAAAAACTGGGCAATGAAAAATAGAGTAACACAGCAAAACCAAAAGTTAGTTGTTGAAAAAGATGAACACAATTAAAAAACTATAAAATTACTACCCAGAAAGACAAAGAAGATAAAGGTAAACACTTTTAAAACCAGGAATGAATGAAGGTACATCATTACTGACCTTAGGTAAGGCAGAGGATAAATAGTTAAAAGGAACACTATGAATAAATGTTTGCTAACAAGTTAATTCAGATACATTTCTGGAAAGACACAAACGAAACAAAAATTGACCCAAGAAGAAATGTATCAGAAAAAAATATGTATCAGGGAGGTAAAAGAAATAGGCATTTTAGTCATTTTAAAACTCCCTAAAAAAAAGAAAAGCTTGGGCCCAGATGAATTCACTGATGAATCCTACCAAATGTTTGAGATGAATTAATAGCATCACTCCACAAATTCTTTCATAAAAAAATTGGAGGAACAAAATAGGATCGCTTCTTCATGCAATGTGAGATCACTGTTTGCTAGACAGCATAATGAAACACAGACATTAGAAGGGAGAAAAAAGCGAGAGAGAGAAATATCCCTTGAGAATATAGATGCACACAAGAAAGAAAACTTCACAAAATACTAGCGAACCGAAGATTAATTTAATATCCAAAAACCTATCAATATAACATAGTAATTTAATATCCAAAAATCTTCAATACAACATAGTAATCTGTCAATATAACATATCTGTTCCCCTCAAAATAACCCTACAATCGTCATGGTGATAGGAAAAGCATTTCACAAATATCGATCAAACTTTCAGGATACGAACTCTCAATAAACTAGTTATATAGGAGAATTTCCATAAACTGATAAGAAGCATTTATGAAAAACTCACATCATCAAATTCGGTGGTAAAATGTGGAAGGCTTTCTCGCTAAGATTGGGAGTAAGGAGTCATGTCTGCATTTGTTTTATTTAATCAATATTGTAACATTTTATAGGTAGGAAAAGTAGTCAAGAAAATAATGAAAGATAACCAGATTGGAGAGAAAAAATTAAAATCATTTTTATATTCAGACTATATTTTTGTATACACATGTACACACACACAACAGACCTTTTAGAACTAATTAAAGGACTCTTGATCTAAGGTTACTAACTACACAAAAATCAGCTTTGTTTTTACACATCAGCAATGAAGAATCTGGAAATAAAATTCAGAATATAATTCCAAACAGGACTTCTAGTTCCCAGCGGAACACGTAAAGAACTTAAAAGTCACCATCCCTTTTCCGACCTCATTAAAGAAAAGATAGATGAACTGAGAATTAATAACTCTTCTTGGATAACCAGAGAAAGAGCTAGCCACAGCCAGCACCAGCAGCTGGCATGAATAACTAAAGGAGAACTGGATAATTGCTGGATTCAGAGTGTGGACTAACATGGAAGATAAAACTATTATCCAGTCGTGGGGGAAGCAGGACTCACGTTCAGGAATTTTACCTTCAGGAGCACTACTAGGTTCTGAGGGTGAAGACAGGAGAACAGATTGTAGCCTTCCTCTACCTGACAGAGAAGGAAAACCAAGAAGTGTTTGTGAAGGTCACAGCCCAGAGAGACACATTCACTCAAACTAAAATATAACAAGGATATAGAATGCTTCCTCTTTGTCAAGGATTATCACTGCAACAACAGGGTTCCTGTCTAATAACAGAGAGCTGGAACTACAGGAACTGCAAGACCCAAGTCCAATTTTAGAAAGCGTCTAGAGAACCCAGATACAGGGGGCAAGACCACACAAGGATGGAAGAGTTTTATTCCCTGACATAATAACTACAGAAAACAACAAACACAGCCAAACTCCTAGCAGATGAACATAAAACCTCACATTAAAAAAAAAAAAAAAACAATTTCCTTACTTCTTCTCACCCAGTACATTATCTCTATCTTTCAACCAAAATTACAAGACATACTAAAAGGCAAAAACAAACAAACAAAAACAGTCTAAAAAGGCAAAGCAAGCACCAGAATCAGACTTAGATATAACAGAAAATTTGGAATAAGCCAAAAAGGGAATTAAAATAAGTATAATCATGTGAAAAACTCTAAGACGATTTTAAAAAATAGATCCCTTGCAAGAGCAGATGGGTAATGTAAACAGAGAGATGGAAACGCTTAAGAAAATAAAATTACCCCTAAAAATTTCTAGAAAATTGATTTCAGAATTCCCACAGACGCCAAAATCTGAGTGAGCTCAATTGCTTTTATAAAATGGTATAGTCTTTGCATATAATGTATGCACGACTGTATACTTTAAATCATCTCTACATTATTCAAAATATGTGAAACAAATGAAATGAAATGTAAATACCTGTACTGCATTGTTTAAGCAATAATGGCAAATAAAAATGTTCAGTACCGAAATAATTTTTCTCCAAATATTTTAAATCTGGGCTTGGCTGAATCTATAGAAAACGGATCCATGGATACGGAAACTATGCTGTAACTTCATGAAAATCGTCTTCAAATATAAAGCACTCAGAAGTAAATTTAACAAACATACACATCTCACACTTTGTAACAAGACGTTTCTGAAAAGTTTAAGAATATCTACATAATTGGAATGACATTTTAATATCCATGAATCCAAAGACATGTTAATGTATTGATGACAATAGTCCTCAAGTTTATGTGCAGATTCAGTGTCACCCTTCCAAAAATCCAAATGGTTTCTTGACTAACATTAACAATAAATTGATCTAAAAGCGCATGTTGAAATGCAAGCGAACTAAAATACCCAAAAAAAGTCTTGAAAAGAAAGGAACAAAGTTAAAGGACTCACACTTGCTGACTTCAACACTTGTTACAAAGTTGCAGTAATCAAGGATTATAATACTGGCATATGGGCAGACGTAGAGATGGACGGATTAGAACTGAGAGTCTAGAAATAATATCCCACCATACCATCAACCGACTTTTTATAAAGGTGCTAAGACAGTTCAATGGAGGAAAATAACAGTCATTTCAAACAATGTTGCTGCGACTAGAAGTCTACAAGCGAAAGAATTGCATTTAGAACTCAACTCAGTATGTAAAAAGTTAACTCATAGCACATAATGTTTATATTACATAAGGAGAGTTGTTACCTTTATATAACACATCTCTATTACATTTTTCATCCCTTTCCCTAGACTTTGGATATTATGGAGAGGACTAAATATATAACTAAATTATGTGTCCCTAAAAAGGTAGCTCTCTACATGAGGCAAGTATTTGGAAATCACCTCTCTGATAAGGAACCTTGTTCACAATATTACAAACTGTCTTATAACTCAACAACAAAAAGACAATCCATTTTAAAAATGGGCAAAGAATTTGAAAAGGTTTTTCTCCAAAAATGCATAAATGGCCAATAAGCACGTGAAAACTTGCTCAACATCATCCTTCATTAAGGAAACACACATCAAAACCACAATGCAGTGTCGCTTCACATGCAATAGGATGATTAAAATAAAAAAGACAGATACTACCAAGTGTCTATGAGGATATAGAGAAATTGGTCCAATCAAATTTTTGTACTAGTAAAATTAGAATATGATGCAGCCACTACGGAAAACTGGCAGTTGCCCAAAATTTTAAGTGCAGAATTACCATATGATCTAAGAATTCTATATGTATCCTAAAAGAACAGGAAATACACTGTAACACATAATCAAATTCAGATATTCATAGAAGCATTATTCATAATAACCAAAAATTAGGGATAAGCCAAATATCCATCAACTGATTAATGAATAAATAAAACCAACCATAGTCAAAATAGCTTACCCAGAAGAAATTTAAGTTTCCAGGAGAATGTTACTTGTTCTTTTCCAAAACGTGTAAAGATGTTCCAAAGGCAAAAGGAGATCTTTTTAAAAAGCCACGCTAATGCCACAAAGCATTAAGTATAGGAATTTGGGAGCTGTTACTGGTAGAGCAGAGGCATGCTCTCAACTAATTTAAAGAAGCAAGCAGACATGGACTAAGGTGGAAGGCTCATTTTTAATACCATCTTTACTTCAGAAAAGAAATAAAAATAAGTGGAATGATGAAACCTCTCAAAGTCGAGCTGAATAAGCACTGCAGAAGCACTTGGGAAGTTCAGTTTTTACAAGCGGACAGTATCCAACCATTCAGTCCTATATTCGCTGGGGGTGAGCCAGGTCTCTTACACAACAGTCATTCTGTTTTGCAATGGAGAGCAGAGACTTTAATAACTTTACACTGTGGCAGTTCCATAAGCCTCCATATGTCACACAAAGATTGCATCATTGTTTCAATTTAGCCTTCTGCTCTGTTCCCTTCTATGTCACATTTAACAAAATAAGTGTTAACTCCTCCTCACATAGCCATTGAACTCATTTTCTCCTTAAAGTGGTTCCAAGACTTTCATCTGTGTCAAGTAAAGATCAAAAGCGCCACTTAATTGGAAAAACAAGCGTGGTCTCACATTGGGTTTTAGAGTGCTGGGAAAATAAAGAGTTATGAGTGTTATTCTTTATTTATTTTACTTGCCTGACAGAATCAGCAAAGGTTTGTTCACAGATAACGCAGACTTTTATACTATTCACTTTTTGGATGCAGAGTTTTACGAGTTTTAACACATGCTAAGATGCTCATAACCACCAGCAGAAGGTAGAGAACAACTCCAACACAACAAAGAATTCTTTCGTGCTGCCCCTGTAATAATCACACCGTCTTCCTCAAGCCGACCTCTAGTAAACTTCAATCAGTGCCTACAGTTTGCATCTTGACAATGTCATAAATGAAATCAGAACCTCGGGCAGCCAGATAAGGTCACTGAGAATCATGCCTCTGGAGAGTCACACAGATTCATCTCTCAATATTTCATCCTTTTCATTGCTAAATATCATTCCATTGTGTAATTTGTAATCCACTCACCAGATGAAAGACATTTAGATAGTTCTCCAGATTCTGGCAATTGTACTGCTATAAAAATTATTGTTCAGGTTTATATATGAACATATATTTCATTTCTTCAGGATAATTTCTTGGAAGTGGAATTGTGAGGTCATGTGACAATTATATATTTAACTTTGTAATAAACTGCCAAAATGTTTTCCAGAGTAGCTGGGCCACTTTGCATAACTTGGATTGAAGCAACAGAGAAGACAGTAGCATTTAGGAAGAAAAGATGTTTCTTAGGTAGTTTCCATAAGGTGAATGGTTTTTTCACACCAAAACTTGAAGAAGGGAGTCATAAATAAATCCAGCTCTGTGTGTCTCAAATCCAAACTACTTGGCTCATTTGTTCCTCAGAGATAAATAAATACAGTCTAAGGTAAAAATTGATGAGCGTTAACATGTAGTTATGTGTGGCATAACCACAACTTCAGTGTGAAATCACAATCATGAGTTCTATTCTGACTAGAACAGCAATATCACCTAGAACAGACTCCGAGGTGAGATCACTAGGGATCGTTCCCTTTCACCGCTAGGACGCAACAAGGAAGTAGTCACGGAAAACAAATGCACGGAGGTGGCCAGGAACTAAGACTGACCCCCACGCCAACAGGAGCCACATATTTCAGAGGGCAAGAAGACTGCCCAGATGCTCGTGGAGCTAAGCGGAAGGCAGAAGTCAGACAGGGGTTTGTAAGCCTTTGCTTGAATAGAAGAAAACCACAGAGAGTAGTTAAGTCCTTGATGACTCCTTTTGAGGGGCGGGATTAAAACCTTCCCAGAAGAACAAGAAAGGACAATAGACCCATGTGCATGTAGTAGTCTGTGTGTGGTAAGTTTCTGTCACTTTCTTACAAACAGTATTCTGATAGATGTTATATCACAACTCTTTAAACAAATCTAAAAAACAACAGTAGAGAAAAACATGGAGCAAACATGGAAAAGACTGGAAATAGACTAAAATATTGTGTCACAATACTTTTGTATTGTATACAAATTTATTTCCACAAGAATTCATATGGTTCTCAGACTATTTATTCATTGCATTTTAAGTATGCGTACTTAAAATGCAATGAATAAATACTCAGTTAACAAACCAAATGTAATTATTGAGGGCTGATATCTTTCTGAGCAATTGAAAATCAAATTAAAACCAAATTACTGAACTGAAAGGCTACTGGCTTTGGTAACTGGCAGGACAACAGAAAAATGATTTGGTTTGTCTACACATCTGTGTCAACATCTATAAAAGAGAAATATGCTCTGTAACTCTGAGTTCCTGTTTGAGGGCAGTGACCAAAAAAAGTGTATTGTTCCAAAGCAGGACAGTTTCTTCCATTTGGAAACACACTTAGATATTTCTGGAACATCTAAACTTTGCTTTCACTTTCTAAAGATACCGTCTTCCAGTTCTTGGTGGCTTAATTTGCCTTAAGTTAGAAAAAAAATCAAAATCTATGGATATTTTCTGAAATTACAGTGTCATTTCCATGAATGATTTTCCACCTTGTCAAAATGGACCAATTCATTAAACTCAGTGTTGTTGAGCAATGGAAACTATTCTAGTTTAGGGCTTACTACATACTTAGAAACATCGGTGATGTTCTTGATTTATCTCAAAAAGGCATGTTTAGCGTATTCTGCTGCCTAAAGTGTAACATAAAACTGTGCATTGTTAGGAGAGGGGTATTTTCACAGGGACCATTTTTTACAAAATTTCTTTTTCATCTGAAAAAGCAGCTCAGTAAATGTCTAAGGAAAGTTTGTGAGGCTTAAACATCTGACTGTATTTTGAAGTCTGCACTGGAGCTCTTCTTATGCTAAATAGCATAAATTAAAGATAGAGGTGTAAGCATGAGGAATATTGTCAATATTGTCAGTTTTTCCATCAACAAAATTGTCCTTTCCTCTATCTACAAAGCTCAGATCCTCCCAGTTGAAGGATGAAAATGTAGCTTCTTGCTTCCTTTTCTGAGCCACATAATCTAAGAACAGCTTTTTTTTTTTCCCATTGTATCCAATAATTCTTTGGAACATAAACTCAGCTTTTTTTCATAGTTACACAACTTTCCCAAATAGCTCCCCTGTGGATGATATGATCTCCCCAGTTCACAGGTAGCAGTTAATGGAGTTTACAAAATCCTCCCAAAGTTAGTTGTTCTGACCTCCCTCGGTCTGCACCTTGCGCGGAGGCGCACTAACTTTTCCTCCGAACTCCTACTCCAGGGTTCCTACACTGTAGGAGCTAGCGGTTATTTCCCTCAAATAATCCCATCCATAAAGCTGCAGCCTGGCACACTTGGTCCTGAAACGTTTCAATCACTAAAATGACAAATTCTGATAGCAATTTCAAACATTCTTTCCAATTCAAAGACTTCACTTCAAAGTGTTCTGGTTCAATTGGAATTTGCTGTCGCAGAATAACACTCTCTAACTATTCTAGTCTAAAGGACCATCATCAGTCATTGGAACTTCTGCATTCCAGTCAACAGCTGGGCATCCACCTCAGCCTGCCTCCTGTCAGTTCTCCCCACAGCCAGACAGAAGCCGAAAGGCTGAACTGCTGGCGCAGGACTCAGTGGGACCCTGCACACCCAGCCGTCCCTCGCTTATTATGCTCCCTGCAGAGTGGTGAGTTTATCAGCTTCTGCTTTACGGAGCTGAGGAGAAAGAATAGGTGATTCTGGAGACTGAATTAGGGAATGTCTGTTGTGGGTATTAAAAGTCGAGTCATAATCTGCCTTAATTTTTGACAACAGAAAATGCTACTGGAATGACCAAAATGCCGGGCACCACTATGGCACTCGTGGGGTAACATTCCATTCAGTTATCCTTAGAACCCTCCCGCTACAGTGTTACCTTCTCTATTTTTCAAACAAAAAGCCTGAGAAATGAAGTGACACATCCAACATCATGCAGCTTAGCAAAGGTGAGTCCAGAGGTGAAGTGAATCTGACTTTTCCATGTCATCTTTGCACTGCAAAGATTCTTCCACTTGCAAAATAGGTAGGATCAAAGAACAAGATTCATTCAGAAAATACTGGGATGGTCGGGCGTGTGGAATGAGGAGAGAACGGATATTGGTCCATGAGGCTGAGGAGACGGGACAAGACAAATATGGAAAGCAGGGCTCAGTTTCCCAAGCAGAGCAAAGAACCGGATCAAGTAAGGTCAAGCAAGATGGAGTGCCTTATGCTAAGTATCCACTGGAACCCGACCTCAGTTCCCCTGGAAGTTTACATTTTCCTCACCTCTCTCCTCCTCTCTCTTTCCATTCTCTGGATAACCTTCTCACACTTGCTCCTGAACTTCACAGGTCTACAAACACTCATGTGTTGGTATTCTATAGAAGTGGACTACAATTTCATGGTCTCACAGTTCAAACTATTGCAAGAGGATGAACATGTCTGATAGTACAATGCTGCTGTGATCCAGCAGGGTGCAGAATCACAGGATGCAACAAATGTTAAAGAGCCGAGCTAATCCCATAGGAGGGAATCCGGGCTGGGAGAGGCATTCCAAAACACCAACTACATACACCAGGGTAATGGGCTTGAAATCCCACTGGGAGGTATATTTTATAGTCTCTAAACTACTACTAAGCACCGACTTGTAATAAATTGACTACCTTCACAGTAAATGTGGTATACTTTGAACCCTTGGAAGATATGTCTTCATTAAATATTGACAGTCATATTTGCTTTAATTTTGCAAGAAATCATCTGTAACAAGGATGGAGAGGTAGCATGTTCATATTTTTAATAGCATATTTGTCATTGTATTGACAAATGTTTCAATAAATCTTACATCCAAAATGAGAGTTAAGTATTTTCCTGTATTTAAGACAATAGACGCCCTCACTAATTATCTAAATATACCTACAATACATGTACTTCAGTTTTTGGGAAACTACGTCACTATTCTCTTAGCTGTGATTGGAGGGAAATAAAGCACATACTTAATATCCTTTCTTGTCCTAATAGCTTCACAGTTCATGGCAAGGCTTGCAGAATGAACTTGGTCACACAGTCAGAGAAGGATTCTCTTGGCTGCAGTGACTCCACTTTATAGAGATATCACTTTCTTTACACCAAATTCAAATGGGCTTGAATAATTAAAGGAAAAATTAATAGTGCAGTCTCCCTACAATCATTCTTACATTAAACTCTGTATGTCAAAATCAAAATTATTTTTATGCATGGCAGGAAGTTTCCCACTAACAATTTTCTAAATTGCCTAATAATTTTATGTAGCATAATTACAAGACTCCTGCTTGTGTATTTTTCCTTTTCTTTGCTTCTGTCTGAATACAAATTAAGAGCAATCACTAGCAAACCTTTACGGTAGACACCGAACGTAATGCTGCAAAGAACTGTGTAAAATGAACCTAAAGGGAAAGCCCTTGGAATACTCCTTCACTTAATAATAGGATACGTGACGCTATGAAGGGCATTTTCTAGACTGAGTGAGTTTCGGAATAAAAATGGTCCAACACCTGAAGGCAGAGTGATTACTCATGAATCGCTCATTTCTAAAACCTGCTGAGTATTTCCTCCTTTCTGATCCGCCAGCACACACAACGGCGCATTTGTAAATTCAGGCTCACTAAGTGTGTTTCCCACCATGATGGTTAATCTTTATATCGGTCTGGCCTGGCTATGGCACCCAGCGGCTTGGTGTAACACTAGCCATGATGTCGCTCTGAAGTAATTTTATAGTCTGAGTCATATTTATGATCAGCTGATTTAAATAAGAGATGAGCTTTGATGGTGTTTGTAGGCCTCATCCCAGCACCCTGGGAAGCTGAAGCAGGAAGATCGTTAGTTAGTTCGAGCCCAGGCTGGGCGACTTAGAAATGAGGCTAGGGATGGGGATTTAGCTTAGTGGTCAGAGCACTCGCCTAGCAAGCCCAAGGCCCTGAGTTCCATCCCAAGCACCACAAAAAAAAAAAAAAAAAAAAAAAAGGAATGTGGTGAGACCCAGTCTCAAATTAAAAAAAAATTTTTTTTTTAAAACTACATAAAGGGCTAGGCATAAAGTTCAGTGCAAAGGCCTGGGTTCAACCCCAGCTACTCTACACACACACACACACACACACACAGCCTCAAGACTACAAATCCTATCTGAATTTCTTGCCTAGTGGCCTGCCCTAATGCTATGAATTTTGGACCAGCCAAGCCACACATTCAGATGAGACAATCACTTAAAATCAGAATATCTTCTTGCCTCTCTCATTCCATATACACACATATATACAGTGTCGGTTACTTTTCTGTAGAGAACTCTGACTGATGCACCCATATTTATTCCTTCCTCCTTTCCTGAGTTGGCCTATCTGTATCATTATTAATGTCATTTCTTAAAATGAACCTAAAGCAACTCATTATAATTTGCCTATTCCAAAGGAACATTACTATTTCCTGCAAAACATTAATACATGGTTGTTGACATTTTAAAAATTGGCATACACATGAGAACTAGAGCCCTGCTGGTGTGTCCTGCTCCACACCAGACATGTGTGCCCTGGGCTCACTTCTCTTCTTGACTTTGCGCTGAATAGTCGCATCAGCTGTTTTCTGATATGTGGATGCAGTGATAGTCCCTGTCTATCTCACCCGAGTTTCTCTTGGCCCCACCCCTAACTTCACTTTAACTGAGGTCAATATTACATAAAACTATATGGGATTTCTGGTGAGCCCAAACCTCACCTTTATTATTCTTTTTCTCTTAACCAAACACCCAATCAAACAATGCTCAGATGCCAAAGATGTAAAGAGAAATAGGCTTTTTCTTGCCCTGAAGAAAAGTCAGTCATAGTTTCCCGCCCAGTTCTTCAATTAGAGGAAATAACTCAGATGCCTAGAAGCTGGAGAAACACAGTTTGCTGACACGGGTACCCAGAGTCCAGAGATTCTTGTGCAGTTTTCTAGGGCAAGAATAAACAAGGAGTGGAGAAAATATGAGTTGCTTTGGAGCTTTGTAATGTTCACCTCCTCACTTGATATCTAAGGACAACAGTGGCTCAGAAACACACCCAAGATGCTCAGTGTAGTCCTGCTCATCCCGGCAATGTAGTCTGGATCACGGCGATCCCCCTAGGGAACCGTAATGGATACATGGGTCATATTTTTGATCACAGCATCCTCAGCCTCCATGATTTTCAGCAAGAGCTTGTTTGGGGTTAAGGTGGAAGAAGCAAATGGGGTTAAGGTTTCCTTCGGTGAAACCTTCCCCAGGTAGAACAGAGCTTCTTCCTCAGAGTCTCACATCTGCCCCAGAATGCCGCGCTCAGGTGTCCACCGGCGCCAGGGCTCTCCAATTATGTTTTTGGGTCACGCCACTGTTTCTGCCCATGTGAACTATCTGCAAGCCCTCTGAATGGCAGCTCTGGGTCGTCTGATCTAAATCTACCCCTGACTTTAAGGAGTGGGAATAGGGAGTTAGAGGGCTCCAACCCGGCTACGTCATTCTGCTTTAACTCTGGGAGCAAGAGACCAGGCTGCTCTTCTCTAAATCTGGCTAGTAATTAAAGGACTCTGCTCTCCGACAAAGGGAGTTCTCAGTGTATGGAGCCCCTTTCCACACACGGCAGGTGCACTATTAAGGGTCAATTCTTTCTTGTCTTTGCACTCAAATCAAACTGTGTGTGCAATCAATGAATATTGACATGTGCACATCATCTTTCTATTGTATTCCAAACACATGGAGTGGGAACCATTTTTATTTGTTTATTAACCACTGAGTATGTACAAAGAAAGGACCAGTTCTTCCTGAAGGCATGAATGAGGAATACTGCAAGAGGGCACAGACACATGTTACAACATGTTTGAACCTTGAAACATTATGCTAAGTGGAAAAAAGCCAAAGAGAAAAGGCAGCGTATTGTGTGAATCCATTTACATGGAATGCTCAGAAGAGGTCCATTCACAGGGACAGAAAGTTGAGAGAGAGAGAGGGAGAGACAGAGAGAGAGACAGAAAGGAAGGAGGAGGAGGAGAGGAAGAAGAAGAGAAGAAAGGGAAGAAGGAAAAATTAAGAGACGTTTTAGATATAAAAGCAGTAACAATAATAAAAACAATAATAATACCCCACATGAAGTTCTGGAAAATTAATTATACCTGAGAAAACAGTTGTAAGAAAACATAGTCCTTTTGGATAAGTGAAAACAGAACCTATGTCCATGTAAAATGGACCAAATTGTGAATTCAACCAATTTCGACATTCACATAAGCAGTGACAATTTTTATATACTGTACACAAAATATCAATACGAAAAAAATGATCAGGAGTCAGAATGCAGTCTCACACCTCCCTCTAATTAGATGCATAATACCAGCACAGTTACTTGCAACCCTAAGCTTCAGTTTCACTGACTATAAATTGGGCCATCACTGCCCACATTGCTGTCTCCAAGTTACTCCAGACACCAAAGAGTGGAAAACTCAAAGGTCTGCCGCTTTGACTTTTATGAATTATTACTTCCAAGCCCCTGAGGTGGAATTCACAGGTGAACAGAGAGGAAGGCACAATTAACAAGGGACTTGCTTTGCTATGAACTTGGAATGAGACCCTGACAATATCTGTCTTCCTGGCTCACACAGTGACTGGCAATGAAGTATTCTGAAATCAACCATGTGAGAGGAAGATTTTGAGGTATTATCACTTCTAGTGCAAGTGGAAGCATGTCTCCTGATCTCTGACCTCATTTCGGAGGACTTGCACGGGTTCTACTAGCAACGCAAAGGTATTGGTCATCATCTGCAAATATCCCACGTCTCCTAATTCTTGGAATAGGTTGATAAAATAATGCAATGGCTATGTAGAAAATGCAGGCAGGTTTAGCTCTAAGTCATCTAGTCCTTTACTATTGAGTTGTTCACATCTGTTTCTTCCTGCTTAGCAATCACTTTAGTTCTGTGACAGGGCGCCCCAAATATGCTGTTATCTGAGGCCTCACTTTGCTCTTTCTAAATTTCATGCATTTTGAAATACGGACATTAGTATATCAGTGATGGGGGCATACCAATTGTTTTTAAAGTACCATATTCCAGAGGCAATGACTGCATAAAATAGAAAAAGAAAGATTCAAGCAGATCCACTCTAAGAGGGATAAAACCATTCTCAAACTTGTAGACTAAGTTAACTCACCAGGGTACCAGGTTCTGGTCATTTGTCAAAGTGCGTACTAATACTTCTAAACAATAAGGCTGAGACAGCAGCAAAGACAGGAAAGGTTCCTCCATGAAAAATCACTTTTCTGCCTTTGAAACTTTATCTTTTCCTGTTCCGTACCTCATTGACTTTGCTCCTGCCAGCACGGCGATCTCTCAGGCGCCCAAACAAGCCAAGTCACCTGTACCTCAGGCCCTTCACATGTACTGCTGTCCCTGGAATGTGCCTCCCCCTTCCTTCCACAGAGCCCCGAGATTCACCATCACATATTGCATTAGACAGCTGCCAAGACTGCCATCATTTTATCAGTTCTCTGAGGACTTGTCCACCTTGCTTAGCACCCTCGCTGGCTTCAACAATCCCATCACGATTTCTTGGCAACACTTTACCCTTCAGTTCTAATCTTTCTGAGAATGGAGACTGTGTCTTTGTCCCTCATCACATTTGACCCAACTCCTAACTCAGTGCGGCATGGACATAAGCAATACTGGTTGGATGGAGGAGAGAAAGATTTAACCCAACACCCGCAGTAGGACTTTATGCAGCGCACAGTCTATGCCAAAACCTTGGCTCTGCGTGGTCAGGGACAAAACAGTGAGGTACATATCAGAGTCTCAGTGTACTCACAGACAGGGTTGTGGCAGTGAATGCAGAACCTGGTGGCTCTTCCCCCCAAATCATGCTTGTTTTAAGTCAGACCCCATCAATTAACTCCAGGGGGCATATCTAACATCTACACTTTCAGAACCACTAACTCCTTAGCAAACATTCAGAAAGAACTACCTCTGGAAAACACCCCCAATATAAATGAGAATTTATGTAACAAAGTTCATCTCTACTTAATATTCATTACTATGCTCCTCTACCTATTTGGTCAATCATTTATGCGACAAATATGGCCTGACATGAAGAAGACACCAAGGTCTGGTGCAAGACAGTATAAATACAAATTGCAGCTTCCTCTGCTTAGTTGTGCAGCTTTGGTGAGGTTGTACCTCAGATGTTCTGGATATAAAATTGAATAGCAAGAGAGAAGTGTGTTATTCTGTGGTGAGCTTACTTTAGGAACTGAAAGTACCCAGCATAGAGCAACTCCATCTCGCCATAGCCTCCTTCTAAGGGCCTCCTAGTTGTCCACCAAATGCTCAAGATCCTCTTGGAGCAACAAGTCACACAGCCCTAGGCAGGTTTGTGAGTTTGAATGAAAACAACTCTTCTCTGTATCCTGTACTCAGTACCGCCCTTTAAAGCTTTAATGCCTACTCCCCAGTCATGACACACACCTGGAAAGAAAAATTCCAAGAAACCACAAAGCAAACAGCCTTAAGCATTAACGAGAGAGGTCACACTCAGCCTAGGAATTAGTATGATTCTCCCCCAGTAGCTAAGCACTTAACCTCATAACCTAGATAAGTAAACCTGA
>PVJO010027857.1:0-19108 GCA_004026905.1 Hystrix cristata
GGCTCATTGAGCTTAGAAGAAATGATTTGGGGTGAATGTGGGTATGTGTGTGCTGTAGAGGCTGGGGTGAGGGGGCATTTCCTGTGACTCATACTGTATTTGGCTTCAGGAAGCTTCAAGTCCATGACAGAGTAGATGCTCCTGATGACTTATAGCTCATGCAAGGATTCTCAGCAGCGCATGTTTACAAAGGATTGGGAGAGTCACCCAGGCTTCTTGGTGACCAATGGCAAGGGAGGGACCCTGAGGAAGTGACTCAGGCTAGCAAGGAAGGAAATGACTACCCTCTTGCTGACCCTAAATCTCCTTTTGCCTCATCAAGATCCTTTGGTCACCTCTTTGCTGGGCAAAGTTGTTCTTATTGTGTGTCTCTACTTATTGGCTGGTGCCTATATCTCCCACTTAGGAGGATCGCTTTCTAATCCCATTAATCTTTCTGATTTAACTGTTGAGCAAGCATCACCCCGGAGTACTAGAAGTTTGCTTGGCACATATCCATAGAGAAGGTCGTCCCTAAGGCACTGGGGAAGGTCACATATCCCTGAATGGGATTTCCAATCTGCCTTGATTTATACTCATTTTAAAACAGTGTCCCAGAACACTCCATGTCCACCTTAACCTTGTGGATTTTTTGGTGCAAAGCTATCAAAGCAAAGGATGCCAAGCAATAAATCAGAAATGGGATTGAGAAATACATACGAATAGAATCAAAGGAAATGCAGAATATATCTGGTTTCTGGTGGGGATAAGTTGGACTGCAGTTTTAAAAATCCCTTAAAGCTACAGAAATGCTAAATGGGAAATGAGATATTAAAAGTTCTAGAATCTCAGAATTGATGTCATGGCATAACAAGAATCCACCGACTGTTTTGTACAGTGGTGTTGGAAATAAAGGAGCTCATAACATAAATCAAGCCAATGAGATGGAGCGGTAAAGAGGGCTTAGGTTAAAACCCAACATCACTAACTAGGCTCATCAGAATTTAAGATCCTCGCCTGTAGCACAGACAGCATGCGCTCCACAAGCCGTTCTGCAAAGAAATAAGAATCTGTGTTTTCCTTCCAACTAACAGAGACTGTGCAATGAGTGTTCGGGCTGGTTTTCCTGTGAATTCAAGCGTTATAGAAAAACTTGTGACTATATGAATAAAAATACATTCTGCGACCAGAATATATATTTATGTTTCATATACGTTTCCTCTTTTTCCAGAAAAGATGGAACCACAGAGAATTAATTTAGAAACATGTTGATCCATGAAGCTATCGCCTTGTATTTCTTTTACAATAATTTAAGACGGATAAAATCTTGTGTAAATGGTATTTTCGTGTTGACTTTCAGTACAGTATATGTGAGTATCTACCTCTTTAAATCTAAACCAAGACTCTGGCTGAAAAAGTATATTGAGTATCCTGCATCCAGTTCGTCCTGGGCTGATTGTTCTGACACAGTGGGGGACCTGCGAGTCCAAGAGACATCTTGTAGCTCAAAAACCCAACACTTGCAGGGCTTGGTGGTGCCTACCTGTAATACCAGCATGCCGGAAGGCGGAAGCAGGGGGAGAGCAAAGTCAAGGCCAGCCCGGGCAACTTAGCAACATGGGGAAACCCTATCTCAAAATGACAAATTAAAAAAGGGCTTGGGAGTTTGAAGGCTCTGGGTTCAATCCTTAGTACTGAAAAAACAAAACCAAACTCCCCCCACAAAACACCTAAAACTAACAAAGCCCAAAATGACCTTAGACAGTGAATTTAATCCCCTCATGTTGCAAAGGAGGATCTAAACCCAGAAAGATGAAACTCTGTCTCCAAATTCAGATCTTCTCACTCCAAATCAAGATACTTATAATTGTCCTGGGGCCTGGACTGCTGGTCAGTCTTAGGGTGGAGGTGGGGGGCCTCTGCTCTGCCAAACCCCGAACCTCTGTACAGTTGTCCATGCTGTGAGATGGCAATGCAGACTCCAGTGGGAACCAGTATCAGGACAGGGAAGCCACCTCCACACCTTCCCTGGAGATGGAATTATAGAAAGTGACTGGGGATTGAGTTGGGGAAAAGAGGACAGGACTAGTGCAAAGGATTGAAAGGGCAGTAGGCCTAGAGAGACCACGGCCTTTGTACAGACTCCAATCTGTAGCACCATAGCCTCTTTGGCCACTTGTGGAAGCCCCTACACAGGCCTGCTGTTGCTAGGTCACGTTTGGCCGTGGGGGATTCACTTGGCTAAACTGGCCCCTTGCAATTTCTGCAGCAAGCAAGAGAGTTCTACTGTTACACACAAGGCGAAGGACAGCACACTGCACATCAGTGGATCCATTTAACTCTTTTTGCATGAGATGGCCACTATCTCCAGCCTTCCTTCCAAATTCTGCCTGACATCTTCCAGCCAGAAAGGAAGATCACTGTCATCTGAGAGACTCAAGAGTCTTGGATGAGCCTCTGTAACTCCAAGAAGGCTGAGCTTGACCTTGTGTCATTTCTGTGACACTTGCACCCCCCCCCCAGCCATGTGCCCCTGATAGGGTTGGGCCTTGCAGATCACAGGAAGGACGAGCCTCTCTAATGGTGATACCAGAGGCCTGGGCCTGTGTTTCGCCCAGCTTGCATCATGCATACCATCCTTCCCTGCCAGCCAACCATCCCAGCCTCTCTGGCAGTGTTTGCACTAGCGATCACTATGACTTTATTATAGCCCCTTTCAGCAACTCATGAGTTTTTACAGCCAAATTACAAGTCTGTTTACACTTACATGGCAATGAGTACTTTTAAAGCAAGTACTGTGGATACTTTTACGACTGAGTTTGCACCATCAGAAGCACATACAATATGTAGGCAGGGCCCAGAATGCCAGGGAGCCGGTTTAGAGTTCATCTAAATAGAGCAAATAAAGGGGCTTTGTGTTTGCCTGGCAGGGGCAGGTCCCCATCAGGCCAAAGCTTGGGTTTGATTACCAAAACATGAGGTCTTTGTGTACATGTAAGTGCTGGGTTGATTCTACTGGTCAAGGGACATCATTTACTTAATTAGCTGTATTAAAAACTAGGATAATTTATGTTGCAATTAAAAAGGTATTTGCTACTGTCAAAAAATAGGATAGTCTAATACATAGAAAGCAGACTGGTGGTAGCCAGGAATTGAGAAAGGAGGGAATGGGAAGTTATTATTTAATGGGTACCAAGTTCAAGTTTAGGAAGATGAGAAAGTTCTGGAGGCAGACAATGATGAGTAGCAATGTGAATGTACTGAGTATCACTGAACTGAATTTTTAAAATGGTTAAAGTGGTAAATTTAATCTATATTTTACCATTATAAAAAAATCACATCGAAAGAGACAACATACGATATTCCCTGTGGGTAGAAGGTGCGGGTTTAAGATTAGGGAAGTAAATACCTGTCTATATGTTATAGATAATAGAAAACAATCCTTTTCTTGAACTTATATTTAACATCTGACTCTATTCTTTAATAATGCGTACATGCAGGTTTGGTATAAGATGATTAAAACATTCTTAGTTTGTTATATTAGCCAGGTTTGAGGGAGTAACAGAGAATGAGAGTATTTTCAGTGTGGCAAATAATTTCATTGCTTTCCACTAAAATCTCTGTAGAATGGTTCGTTCGTGGCATGAGAAGTTCAGTTATGAAGAAACTTCCAATAGGATAATGATCATCAAATATTTTCTGTGATAGAATCAGTCATAAATGTTTGAGAATGATTGAGAATGTTTGAGCATGTGCTTCAAAAAACAAAAACAAAGCAACAGCAACGAACACTGTATTGGAGTAAGTCTTTTTCTTTAATTACCTGGCTCATGAATGTGACTTACTCTCCATTTCCAGGCAGGCAGAAACCCTATTATGAGAGGACAATTTGAAGCACTATGTGAACTTCAAGAGTGATTTTGTTATTGATTTAAAACATTCTCAGCTTTTTATTATGATTTGAAATTTTATATTTTCCCATAAAATACCAGAAGGCCAAGTACATATTAATTAGAAGACATGGAAAAAGGAGATAGGGCAAGCTTAACAAATATTGATAACTATGTTTGCAATTTACCATAAAGCAACAGAGATTTATTCTTCTTAGTCCAAATTCTTACTTCCTTGTCCCTACCTCTTGTTAGTACTGTATAACTCACTTTCTTTTTCCATGTTTCCCTGGAGACTGTAAATTCTATGATGTCCAAACTGCTGTCTCCCTTGCTCTCGACTTTGTACCACGAACAAGTACATTTCCTGCCATTAAATAGTTGCTTTGAGAAAAAATATTGTGGTAAAATATACATGACATAGAATCTAAGCACTGAAGCCTCTTTTCAGTGACATAAGTGCGTTTATGTTGTTGTGTAGCTGTCACCCCTGTCCATCCAGCATCAAACGCAACGGCTAAGGAGAACCACAGTGGAGAACCTCGTCCAGATGTGACGCGGGGAGTGCGTCCAGTAGTGGTATCCTTCAGTGGATTTAGACCTGTAAAGCTCAGGTGATTCTGAACTCTGAGCCTTCTGCGGGCTATCCAGGAAGAGAGGTCTCCTCCAAATCAGCAGCCTGGGGAAAACTTTGGTCAAAGTTTCCTGGGGCAGATGGAAGCCACAGAACTGAGAGTGTGGCTCAGTGGTAGAGTACCTTCCCAGCCAGGAACTGATCCCAGTGCCACATTAAAAAAAAAAAAAAAACACAAAACAAAACAAAGGGACTGAAGGCAAGCCCTGAATGTATGTACTTATGTATGTACTTATAGATCTCAAGATAAAATAAATGTGAAGATAACCATAGAAGAATAATATATATTTACTGTTCTGACAAAATACTGTGTTGTAACAATTTAAAAAGCTAGGACCAAAAAGAGGGGGAACTAGAATAAATGCATTGATTGCTGTATGAGAAACAGGTTGCAGTCAAAAATTTTAAAATTATATATATGTATATATTTGCAGTACTGCAAATCAAACACAGGGACTCGTGTGCTAGGCAAATTCTCTGTTTCTCTATCATGGAGCTACATTCCCAGCCCTTAAAAATGTTATCTAATAAGGAGCTGGCAAACCAAATAGCAAAAGACCGCCAGAGAAAGTCTGATGGTTCTAAGCAGTGCTGGTCTCACAGAGACACAAGTTGGGTCTCTTTTTTCATCATGAAAGTGCTGAGGTCCGGATCCAGGGACTTAGCTGCACGGTTCTTCTTCCCTGTAACGGGATGCGGCTTGAGTTCAGGCCGGAAGATGGAAAGCAAGACCCATGACTTGGGAGAACACTTGTCCTCAGCAGCAGTATGAGTGCAA
This sequence comes from Hystrix cristata, assembly GCA_004026905.1. Lineage (NCBI taxonomy): Eukaryota > Metazoa > Chordata > Mammalia > Rodentia > Hystricidae > Hystrix > Hystrix cristata. The sequence continues at coordinate 5,282 of PVJO010027857.1, forward strand.
GCAGGAATTTGGGTTATTTATTTTTTACCAAGAACATGTATTGGTGCATTGTATACATAGGGGATTTGGGTTTTTGATACAGAATCATGAATGTTCTGGATTCTGAACTCTTTTCTGGGCACACAAATGAGTAGATACTTTCTCGGCTCAGGTGTATATCAATGTTCTGGGCCTACCTAGTGTTGTGCTACACATCTCATTACCAAGCAGAGATCAGTATCACCGAGACAAAGATCTGCAAGGGATGTTGGCCAGTCTAGCTTCTACCTTGCAGAGTTCTGAATTCTTGATTCTAGTTGTTAGACAGAGCCCATGAATAACAGGGATAATAATCCTAATTTAATATAGGCAACACTTGCCGCGTTTTCTCATTCTGTCAGGTGCTATGCTTGTAAAGCCGTGAATACATATAGTTAATATTTAACTATTGCCAGTTTTATGTGCATTGCTTCATCTAACGCTTACAAAGGAGCCTATGAAACGGGTGTTTTTATTCTTCCCATTTCACAGCTGTGAAAACTGAAACTGAGATTAAGTATATTGCCTCATGTCACATGGACATTAAGTCAGGAAAAACTTGAATTCAGATTCTCTGAACGTGGTTACCCATATGCTGACCCGCTGTGAGTTCTGGATGAGATTTGTATCTCCAGATTGTGTGAAGATGGAGGCCGTGTTCACAATGTGTAAGACACGCAGCATTTTACGACTGTAGTCTAGGATGCCTGGCTTCCTCCTTACCCAAACTGAGCTACTGGGAGAAGAAAAGTGTATTAGTTTATCATCATAGAAAAAGGACTCACTATTCACTTTTCATTCTTGGCATTAGTAAATGGAGTTTTAGTTTCATTATTTTATACATTCAAAATGTTTAAAATTAAACAATTAAAAAAAAAGTCCTACACCCAACCTTGACCTGACAGGTGAGCAAAAATGATATCACTAGGAAAGCCCTTTAAAAATATGGACCATAGAAATATGAAAGCAGATTTGGGGCTTTAGCTCAGTGGTAGAGCACTTGCCTAGCAAGCACAAGGCCCTGAGTTCAATTCCCAGCACCAGCCCCCCTCCCCTGCCAAAAAGATCCTAGTAATAAAGAAATACAAATTAAAATTATAATAATATATTTTATTCTAACAAATGAGTATATTTTTAAATGAATAATACATAATTTTGTACCAGGTATGAGGAAAGAAAGAGATTATTGGAAATCATTTGGAGTGCTATTTGGCCAATTTTATCAAAAGCCTTAAATCTGCATATTCTTAGAACTTTTTTTACTCATCTAGGAACAGTATTTTTACTCATCTAGGAACTTATAATACAATAAAATTTAATGAATCATAAAAATATTTAGGAGCAGAAAATATAGGTACAATAATTTTCAAAGTAGTATCTAATAAAAGGATCGGTTAAATAAACTGAAATACATGAAGTTTAATTTCATGATATTAATATTATGATTTAATCATATTAAACTTGAGAATATCCAAGTTTAATATCAAGATATTAATAGTACAATCCAGTATCATTAAACATTAAACATAAAACACAGTGGAATATTTGTAGCTGTAGGAAGTTACAATAAATTAGTGAAGAAAAGAAAATTTAAGACAGATGTGGTGGCACAAGCTTGTAGTCCCAGGGACTAAAAACTACAGGAGAATCACTTAACCCTAGAGAGTTTGAGACCAGCCTGGGCAACATAGTAAGACCCTCTCCCAAATTAAAAAAGGTGCAAAGCAATATGTATTTTACTGAGTTGTATTCTTACGTATGTGCTTTACTGTATGTGTGCTATATTTAAAATTTTTAAATGACTACAGATTGAATGGTTTCATTTTTGAAAAATATACATGACTACATCATTTGCAGAAGCAAGTCTTGGGAGTGGAATACCCTAAAATACCCTCCAGACTGTGTCTAACCTCAAGACTGTCTCCGAATGGTTATTTATGGTATTTCTTTCTCTATTCTCATGAATAGATGAACACAAACTGCAAGCATAATCATAAAATTTTATTAAGTAGAAGAGAGTGGAGACCTGATCTGTTGTGGCAGAAATACAGCCCCAAGCCACTTCCAACATCAACAGTTCTTTCTCAGGTCACCTGGAGCTGAGTGCTGCCAAGCCCAGACTGAGGTCTGGGAGGCTGTAGATCACTCCATGAGCCTGGCCGGACCAGGAGCCACACTGCTGGACACTCTGTGTTTGGTTTCTGAGTGTGGCTCCCCCAAACAGTGCAAGCCTCCACCTGTCTCTTTGAGTTACTGTGCTGCAGTGTGGCGACGTGTCACCCCTGGGTCACCGGGCTCCTGCCGGTGGGCTGAAGGCCAGTGCTCAGTCACTGGGGGTTGTTTCGCTTTATGATGGTCAGAGTTGATTACCAGATGCAATGAAACACATAAGCAACTGAGATGTGTCCTGCGGGTCCCCCTTGCAACGTCCCAGGAGGACAGGACAAGAGGGAAACCTATGCGTAAATATCGAGTACTTCCTTCTCCTTAGCTAACGATAGTCTGGACTTACTTGGCTTTGTTTTCTGTGTTACCTCATCCAGGATTCTGTTTTCTCATTATTACCTGCTTTCAGATATTTCATGAAAGATTTCAACTGGGCCACTTGTCAGGTTATTCTGGCACCTTCCAGACAGGCTGGCTCCAGGGTTATGAGGTAGTTTGGACTCTTCTAGTGGCTTTATCAGGAAGGGTTTCAGAAGGGGGAACTCGTCTGTATGAAATTCCTACAGAGTAGCAGCTTTTAGAGCCAAAGAGTCTGAGTCTAAAAACAGCAACTTTGGTAGACAGGGGCCCACCCAAGGGCAGCTTCCAGGGACACGCTCATGTTACCCACCGAATCCTTGATGTGGGGTTCAACAGGCTAATTCACATTTCAATTTCCTTGTTGGAAACTGGTGACAACAGGGACAGTATCCAGAATTGGAAAACTGCAATCCTATCCAGCTGTTGCTACCTTAACCTGGATACAGGGTTTGCCTCCCTCTTCCTCTCATTTTCAAAATGAAAAGTACTTTCCCAGTGCCCTAACAAAAGAGGATTCTGTAAAGGGGCCGTTGAATATAGATGAAGAGTCGGAGGCAGGAAACAATCAAAGACTGAACCGGAAATACACGTCAAGTTGAAGACAGAAGATTAAGAATAAGGATAACAGATGTGGGTCAGACTATAAGGAAGATGGCCACATGCCCAATCTGAGGAGATAAACTTTTAATGGAGGGTAGCAAGAATTAAAAGCTTAGGTTAGCACTTGCCATCTACAGAAAATAATTAACTTATCAAAGACTGAGTTTAAGAGACAGTGAGAAACCTACCTGTAAAAATCTGGACCATGTTTATGATGAGAAACTTTGAAGGTGTGCCATGCTTGTGAAGTACATTGAAATGTGTGTGTGTGTGATTTAGAACAGAAGTGATGGGAGGGAAGAAAACCTAGTTATGTTTAACATTGGTTGAGACCATGCTGGCAGTGAACTGTGATTTAAAAGAAAAAAGTAGAAACTTGGAGAAGGAGGAAAATCTGATACTAGGTGGTAAATAAGTGCTTATTTTTAAATATGTATAGACTTCATTACTATGTTTTTGTATCTTCTGTCTTCTCTCCATGCCCTTCTGTCTTCTCTTCATGCCCTTCTGTCTTCTCTCCACATTCACCACCGCCAGCAAGAATAACTTTGCATTCTTTGAAACACTTTATTCTGCTGGAAGATAAAATAGGTAAAACTCTTGGAGTCATAGGTGTAGGCAGCGACTTTCTGAGCAGAATCCTGGTTGCACAGAAAATATTATCAAGAATCAAGAGAAATAAGGAATAGAAGGAAAAAATGGAAACAAAGCTTTTGTAAATAAGGAGGGAGGAGTGGGTGAAGGGAGGGGAGGGGAATGGGAAAAAAAGAAGCAGCAATATATATCATGTACAGGTACAAATCCCCTATGATGAGTGTTATCACTATATGTATTTAAAATGTACCATTAAAATAAATAAATGGGATCGTATCAGATTAAAAAGCTTCTGCACAGCAAAAGAAGCAACCAACAGAGTGAAGAGACAATCTGCAGAATTGGAAAAACATTTGGCAGTTCTTCCTCAGAGAGGGAACTAATATCTAGTAAAGAACAACAACAACAACAACAACAACAACAACAAATTAGGCTCCGCCCAAATAAAAGACCCAGTGAGAAAATGGGCAAGTGAAATGAATAGACACTTTTCAAAAAAAGAAGTACAAATGACCAATAAGTCCATGAAAAATTGTTTAACATCGTTGGTAATTAGAGAAGTGCAAATTAAAACAACCCTGAGATTTCATCTTACTCCAGGAAAAATGGCTCTTATGAAAAAATCCAATAATAAGAAATGCTGGCAAGGCTGGTGGTGAGGGAGGAACACTTCTACATTGTTGGTGGGAATATAAACTAGTAAAATGACTCTGAAAATCACTATGGGGATTCCTCAAAAGGCTGAAACTAGAAATTTCATTCAACCCAGCTATTCCCCTTTATGTATGTTCCTGAAAGAGTTAAAGAGATCACATTACAGTGATACATACTTTCTCATGCTTATGGCAGCACCATTCATAATAGCAAAATCTTGAAAGTAGCCTGTCCATCAGCAGGTGAATGGATAAAGAAAATGTGGTATTTATCCACAAAGGAGTACTACTTTGCCATAAAGTATAATAAATTTGAGTCATTTGTAAGAAAATGGATGCACCTTGAGACCATAATGTTAAGTGAAATAAGTCAGACACTTAAATATTGCATGGTTTCTTTTCTATTAGAAACCCAAATTATAAATAAAGAGCAAAATAAAAGGTAGATAATAGGAAGTAGTCGGATAGATCTTTCGCAAATGGGAAGAAGATCAAGAGATGGAGGAGGAGAAGCAAAGGGTAGGTGATGCAAATAGAATTAGGATGTGCCATGTATATGTATGAGCTTTCCACAAGGAATTTAATCATTATGTGCTGGAAGCCTGTACTAACAAAACATAAAAAATAAAAATGTTTTTTAAAAAGGGAAAAGAGACTATGGGGAATTGCATGTGGAGGCGCACACCTGTAATCCCAACACTTGGGAGGCTGAGGCAGGAGGATTGCTGTGAGTTCAAGGCCTGCCTGGGCTACATTAGGAGTTCAGGGCCACCCTGAACTACACAGTGAGATCCTGTCTCAAAAAACTAACTCCTCCCTCCCAAAAAAGAGGCTGTAGTGGATTTTTTACTCCAGGATGTTTCTTAGGGGTTGGGAGGACAGGATGAATTGGTGATCAGAAGAAAAGAAAGAAGATAAACAAGACAAAGCAACACATGGTAAATAAATAAAAAATACAGCTTACTAAAAATGTATGTGAAGTCCTAGTAATTTAGATGTTTTAATTGCTCTTAGAAAAATAATTTTCTATACTTTGAGTGCAGTTGGAAGTCAATTATGTTATTTTAAAATCTGTTTCTGAGCTACAGCAATGAATACTTTAAACCCTTTCATTGCTACTAATACAATAAGTTAAAGTTAATAAGCAATTAATGATAGTAATTAGTAAGCACAAAGTATCAGGAGAGCCTATAACCTACTAATTTCTGCAAGACCGTAAGGTGAATTCACCAAATCAAACAAAATTTGGATAGAGTACAATTCAATTCCTTTCTCCTCTCTTTCTTTCTTACTCTTCCTTCCTCTTTCCATCCATTTATTCTGTTATGTAACAAACATTTTTCTTAACGCATCACTTCATGTGCCAGGCACTAAGCTAAGACCACAATGGTGAACAAAACAATTAAATTCTCTGCTTTCTTTGGAGGTGATGTGTGATGGGGCTCCCGAATGGTACTTCCTGTTAAATCACAAAATAGATTATCAAGAATTATCCAACTAAAGTGAATTGTCAAATCTGTTTTTTGTTTTGTTTTGTTTTGTTTTGTTTTGTTTCTACTACACAGATCTTTGTGTGAAAAAGGGTCTGTCAATTTTAGCCTGCAAACATTTGGGGCCGGATCATTCTTTGTTGTGAGAACTACACAGGAGTGCATTGGAGGATGTTTAGCAGCAGCTCTGGCTTCTGCCTACCAGATGCCAGCAGCACCCCAGTCCAGATGGGGCCACCCCAGGGTGTCTCTGGACATTGCCAAATGTCCTGCAAAGTTATGTTTAGTTAAGGATGACCGGTACAAAAGAACCACGAAAAGGAGTTCTCCTGGTGTTGCCTCCTATGCCCCCTGTGTTCTGATACTGAGGAAATTGTGCTAATAATAAACTGGAGCTGGAGAGTGAGACGGACAGGGAGCAGGAGGGAGAGGGAGGAGGAGAGGAAGGCGTGAATGCACAAGTGTAAGCTAATTATAAATGCATATGTATGGGAAAGTGGAACATTTAAATTTAAGATCTGTTGGTGTTTTGTCCTAAACATTCTTTTCCAAGGTCTTGCATTTCGAGAAATAATATTGGCTTTTATTTGACAAATTTACAGCAGTGGGATTTATTGAGGAATAAAGAATGCATGAGTTCAACTTACAGTGACAGCTTGCTTTTCTTTTCTTGAAGACCTGGGCCCTACACATTATCCTCCAAAAGTCTTCATTCACTGTTTACAATAGCTAACTTTCTATTAGTTTTAGATCAGCCAAATTTATGATATATTAGGCCTGTATTTTATGTGTTATTTTTAAATTTTTGCCTGCTTTATGGGACCAGGATTGCAATTTCACTAATTCAAATGATTTTAGAGGTTTATGGTTGTTGTATCTTGCTTGTATGACATATTGGTGGTTATATCTATGATTTATTTGCTGCTGAGTCCTTGGTCAGGAACACAACTCCTAATTATCCAACCAATTATAACATTGTTTCATGGGAAAACTTCAGCAGCTGAAACTGTTGACTAACTATAATCAAAACGAGCAGCTTGATATAAGATAAACAAAAAGCAAAATTTTATTTTGGTCAATAATCGCCAACATTCACAAGACAAATCCTAAGTAATTCCACATATTACTGATTTATACTGTGCAGTTTCTCATGCTAAATGGGGCGATGCTTATAGCCGTTTTATGGTCAAGATGCCCAATCAGTAGGACATGTTCTGGAAAATTTCCATATTAGAAATAATTGCTTTGTTACGACAAGATACAGTAATCTTTGTTCTGAAAGACTACACATTCAGGCAATTAAGCATATCCAAAAAAAGTCAACTTCATCATAATGCAATGTGGAGTTCAGTGTTTAGTTTTCACAATACAATACTACATTGCTTTCAGTTAATTTGGACACCATTAATATTTGATATTGTGGTTGGCTACGTATTTATTGCTGTTGTCAGAGAGCACACTCTGATTGGAAAGCTTCAGTCTTGCCAATCCCTGTAGTCCTTTCTGAGTTCTGAATTTCTAGAATGCGAGATATCACAGATTCCCCCTTCGATGGTCACAGTTTTGAGGGTAAGACTGAGGAGACAGAGCAACACTTCCACATGCCACAGGGTCACATGCACATTGATTTCCTAGACATTATCACACACCCTGATTTCAGAGACATTAAAATGAGAAGAGTTGTTCTTCTCAGAACTGAGAACATTTCGTTATTCACCAAACCTCTATTAGTCCATCCAAAGTACACAATCTAAATTAGAATGCTATACTTGCTATGTAAAGAAATTTCAAAATAGTCTCCTTTCTTCCATATCTCAATCGATTTTTAATTTTAGAAAGAAATTCTGGACAATCTACTATAGAATGTCTTAATGAGATATTGGCAACTAATGCTGCCTAATAAACAATTTCAGTGCTCAGTGACATACTACAGCAGCTTTTGTTCTGTCATTCACAGCTCTGCAGACTGACTTGCACTTCGGTTGAACTAGAATCGACTTATCTCATTGGTTTTGCTTTGGGCTGTTAGCTGGACTCAAGTCTGCTCTGTGATCATTCTGGGCTGCAGTGGGCAGCTCCATCTGCAGCATGCACTTCTCATGGCAGATGACCAAAGCACAAGTGCCAAGCTAAAGTGCCCAAACTCATTGAAGACCTCTTTATGTCACGTCAATTCATATTCTATTGGCAGTAGAAAAGCATATGGTGACAGCTAACATCAGTGAGTCAAGCAGACAGACTTCACTTACACAAGAAGTATTTGCTCAACAATAATCTAAATGATCACAAAAAAGAGTATTTGAAAGTGAGAGTAAAAAATGTCTGAGTAGAGATTTTTTTTCCCCAATCATCTTTTAGGTCACTTTTGAGTTAACCCAGGAAATATTACTTCTAAATAGCTAATTTTTGTCTAGGGTTTCTCCCCAGCCCTACTCTTTTCAGCCCACAATGTTTGCCTAAAACTCTACATGTCCTGAAAGTGGCGTACCCAACTCCCACAGATCACATTTCCTTTGTCATAGCGATTAGTATATATTAGGACAGGCTGATAATGCCTTTTTTTCAGTCATATATACAAAGCCGTATCTACTTCTAGAAATTTTCATTTCCAGTCAATTAATGTCTGTGCTTGCTATTTCATTTTTATGCATTTAACCATTTAATCCTTGCTGACACAGAAATCATTACCAAGAATAGAGTACAGTAAGTAATAGACCATAAAATATGAACTGATAGGTTGAGAAAGTAGAGTTGCAAGCACTCTGTACTCTTTATTCAAAACTTACAAGTTGGTGATTCAAGTTATTTGGTAATGTAGCTGTATCTTAAATGGTCACATCTCAGAACCTAGACCATGTATTGGTCAGCTTTCCAGTTGCTGGTACAAAATACTCAACACTCACAACTTAAAAGAGGAGAGGTTTAATTCATTTCATGGTTTCAGAGGGTTCAGTCCATGGTTGGCTGGCTTCAAGGCAGAAACATATGGCAGAAAAGCATGGCAGAGGAAAGCTACTCACTTCATGGTAGCCAGGAAGCAGAGAGCCAGGGAAGAGTGCCTAGAAGAGATGTACCTTCCAAAGACATGCCTCTAGTGACCCACCTCCTCCAACTGAGCCCCCTACTTAGCAGCATATTCAGCTATGAACAATAGTAGATTAATCTACTGATGAGTATAAGCCCTCAATAATCCAATCACCTTTCCAAGAGTCTCTTAATCCACCCAGGCTAAAAATTAAGATGAGCTACCATAGACCATGTACCTATAGATGCTATTACATTATGGAATTTGATGGAAGATATTTAGGGTCCTGGATACATGAAACAGTTCTTTGTAGCTTGTTAGAAGGAACCATTAAGGTCCCATCAGTATTAGACAAACATATGTTGAAGCTTGAGTATCTGAAATTAGAGAAGGAAAGTACCATTTTGTTGTTGACAAATGTCCTACATAAAACCAGTAGAGTAATGAAGTTGAGACTTTATGTTCTACATCCTTGCAGGTTGGAAAAGTTTATTCTCTATCCCAGTCAAAAGTTCACACAACCCCAATATGGGAAGTAAAGACTGTTTCTGAAGATACCTTTAAAATATGGGGCAAACTTATTTTCAGATCACAGTCAAGCAACACCTGTTCCCTCCATGACAAAGAGGATGACTACCTACACAATCACAGTTGCCGTCTGAGTGCCAGATGACTTTTTTTTCCTCAATTATTATTTCATATCTCTCTGGGATGGAGAGTGCACCGTTCCTGTTACTGGGCAAAGAACTTCTCAAGCTGAATTCCAATTTCAAGCATCATGATCCAGCAAGATATCTGCCTTGGATACCAGTTTATGGGAATTCAGTGTTTGTAACTAGATAATATCTGAAACGTTTCTGAATAAGGAGCCAGACAATTCATAATTGAAATTGTGTATGAATGTTTAGTCTCCAAGAAAATCCTTAGAACTGAGAAATGTCATCAACAACATCAAACAAAATAATCTAATAATGGGAACACTTTAAATGATGCCATGCTAAAATATGACTGTCAAAGACAATAGACCAAGAAGATTGTACTAAAACCAGAAAGGTTGGTCCCAAGGGCAGAGAGTTATGGTTTAAATCTAAAATACACCCCGCAGAAGTCTCATGTGTTTGGAAGGCGATTGGATCATAAGGGTACCATACACATGGGTGGATTCATTTATGAATAAGCTTAGTACCAGAATGTGCTGTTAGAAGGTGGGCCTGGCTGGACTGTAGGTGGGTCACTGAGAGAGTGAACTGGAAGGGTATATTTTTGCTTCCTGGCTGCCATGGGTCCCAGCAATGCAAAAGCTGCCTAATACATGCAGGAGCAGAGCCACACACTAGAGAGAATGGAATATCAGGGCAAATAGAGCAAGATCCTTTTCTACTGCTTGGACAGAGATCTTTGCTCTGTATTTACTGCCTATCCCTTCATTAATTCAACTAGTATTATGTACTTACTATGTTCCAGACAAGGTACACACACACACACACACACACACACAAGGAAACAAAACAGAAGTTGATATGTATATCAAACTTCTATCAAAGTGCAGACTGCCAAGTGTTTGCCATCCTACCCTCATTTTTTTGTTGTTGTTCTCTCTCCATCGCTGTGTATTGTTTGTGTTTTGTGCCTGGTTTTGAGGATTTCCATCACTCAATAATATTAAACCTGAAGTAGAGTGCAGCCATCAAATGAGAATTCACTTCCTATATCTGGTGGTTGAATGTGTGTGTTATATATAGATGTGGACATTGAAGGAATATACAGTAATAGTCTTATTAAAAGTGTATATGAATGCTGGGAAAAAAAGAGGGTACTGTAGTGGGCAGCTGTAATTTGTTTTTCTTTCACCTGTTTCCTCTTCTTTCAGTGACAGGGTTTGTATTTCATTCGTGATCTACTTCTGCCTCTCTATCCACATAGGCTGGGTGTGGATGCACTTACAGCTCCAGGCGTGGGGTGTGTGACACAGGCCTGACCCAACCACTGCACTGCGCTCTGATCGTAGTGGTTGATAGAGGGATAGGAATGAACAGGGCACACAAAGAGAATCCAAGACTTTGATGGTATCAGGAAAGACTCCCACTATTTACTGCTAGATGGGGATGTAAGATAGTGGAGATTATGAGCTTCTGACCGTGCTGTGATAATGAGGAGAGTGTTTGAAGAATGGAGCTGATACAGATGAGAAATGTAAACAGATCCTACAGTATCATGTGACCTTGGTATCCTCATGTAACACTAAATCTGTCCTTGAATACTTCTGTTACTGAACCAATAAGGTCTCGTTTTTATGACATTCTGCTGCTTGGTGTTTGATTTTCCAATCCTTTAACAAAACAATTTTGTGTGTGTGCATCTGTTTGTACACATATATGCAGTAAAGATGAAAGACATGCTACTGGCACTTTTTCAGTGTCAGTTTGTCTTGGTTTTTACATTTTTATTCATTTGTTTCTTTATATACACATATATTATACTTTAAAAATATCCATATGTGAAACTATTGACAAAGCCATAGACATCTGGAATAATTACAGAAATTAAAACTTGATTCCCTGACTACAACTCAGTGTGTAAAAGGGTAGAAACTACTAGTTCAAATAACAAAAGAGTCCAAGGACTCAATTTGTTAAATGATCTTGGCTGAGAAAGTAGCCTGGGAATATCCAGCACAACAATAAACTATTATTCAGAAGATCCTTTAAAAGTTTCTCACTTATACAATATAGGTTTTTCAAAGACTAGATAAAAACTCATGGCCGTCAATTGTCGAGTATACTTTCTTTGCCTCTTTGACTCTTCAAATCATTATAAAACACTTTTCTAACGTTCCCAGTATTTTAAAACCCTATTCAGCTTCCTTTAGAAGAAGGAGCAGATCTTGGTTTTATTACCCATCTCATGTTATTTAGGGGAGATAGGTTGCTCTTACAAAAATATCTCCTCAAATTTGTAAATTCAGAGAACAAAAAAATTTACTTTCCTATAAAAGTTCAAGGTGAGAGGTCAAGGTTGGTAGGATCCAAGTGGCCATCAAAATTTCTTCCTTCTTGTGACCACATCAACTTTTTGGGCTTTTCCCTTATCTGTGTAGTAAAGTCTGAATTACACAGTGCCTAGTGTGTATCCTGTAGGAAGATGGAAGGAATCCATTGTCTTAGATTAGGCTGCTATCATAAAATACTACCATAGCCTGGGTGGCTTAGACATCAGATGTTTGCTTCTAACAGTATTGGAGCCTGAGAAGTCCAGGATCATTGCCTGGTGAGGTTGGCAGGTGTCCAACTTCTTCTTACATCATCACATGGCAGAGAGAAGAAGGTCTGGTGTCTCCTCCTTTCCTTGAAAAACAATCTCATCGGGGGGCTTCACCCTCATGACCTCACCTCACCTCAGTTACCTCCCAAAGTCTCCACCTCCTAATATAATCACACTGGAGATTAGTGCTTGGCTATATGGGTTTGTGCTGGCTACTCAGTCCCTAACACCTGTCTACAGCACGGCAGGCCTAGGCAGGTATGGAGGAGGCACTTTTCATTGGAGAAGACCCAGGCCGGTGGTCACTGCAAAAAGAAGTTGGATATGCTGCCCAACTTTGAAGACTGAAATAGGAGAATGAAATGGAGAAGAAAATTGCAGTCTTCACCACATACCTCCAATCTCTCTAAAGGGTCTTCTGTAAGAAGGGAGAAAATACAGAAATTCCATCATTCTATTAAATCATCAAGGCTATGTGAAAAGAGCAAATCTAAAGTAGTACAGGAATAACTTACTTGTTTTATAGATATTTCCCTTTATTATAATCCTTTCAGTTATTCTCTACAGGGAATGAAATGGAGCCCACTGAGCGATACTAGAATCCTGGAAAAAGATGATTGTAATGAAAGATAAAATAAGGGGGAAACCAAAGAAAATGTACTTTTTGGTACCCATTCTGCTTTTAAACAACTTTATGGCTGAAGCTTCATTTTTGGTGGGTCATCCAACAGCCAGAATGCCCAAAACCTGGACTGCAGAGTTCTGGGCCGTGCCTTCCATCTCTCAGATCCTCGTTTGATGCACATATGCTTATATAACTGTTGGGAAGATCTGCTTTCCAGGATACTCTGAGCAGATAAAAGAAATCTTTTCAAAACTGGTAATCAGCTGGGCACGGTGGCACACACCTGGAATCCCAGCACCTGAGAGGCTGAGGCAGAAGTATCTCTGAGGGTGTGAGGCCAACCAGGGCTACCTAGTGAATTCAAGACCAGCCTGAACTACATAAGGAGACCCTGTCTGAAAAACAAATGAACAAAAAAGTGGTGATGAGCAGGGGTGGGGATGGGGATGTGAGGATGTAGCTTAGTGGTAGACAGTTGTCTAGCATATTTGAGGCTCTGGGTTTCATTCCCAAACTTGAAAAAGGAAAAAAAAAAAAAAACGACCGAAGTAGGTGGTCCTGCCTCAGCCTATTTCAAGCCAGGCTGTCCGGCTATTTTCTGTCTGAGTGTCTGTATGTTAGAGCCTCATGCATGAAGAGAACCTCGGTTGTGTGTTGTTGGTCAGTTTTTTTTCCTTCTTTCTTTCTCTCTCATTTTTCTTGGCCTGACCCTGTATGAAAATTATCAGCCTGAGTTATTGATTGGCAGATCCTCTATCTGGCCTCAGCGTGACCCTGGATATCTGGATGGAAGAAAGAGTTGACATATCTTTGGGTGTTCTCACAGGAAGAAGGGAAAATAGAATAAGAGGATATAGTCAAGAGGTAAATGGAGGATAAACAACTGTAAGCTTTGGACCCTTAATATTTTTGTCTTGAAATGTCAGCCATGTGCATTTGGATGATAATGAAGTGGGTGTAGGCAGGATGATGCTGACCATGGTGGAAACTGTTTTTGGCTGGGTGAGCTTAGGGTCACCTTCTGTGCACATATTC
>PVJO010027858.1:0-18882 GCA_004026905.1 Hystrix cristata
ACCTCTCTACCTGTGGTGCAAATTAACCTTTTCTCTTTTAACTTTGAGAATTGGGTATTTTGTCTCAGCTATGAGAAAGGTAACCAAAACAGAATTTGATAGCAGAGAAGTTAGGTCTTTGCTGTGATGTTACCTGGTGATGTGGTTCAGGAGCCTTTGGAACTGACTCTTGGGACAAGTTTGGGAAGGCTCAAAGATGCCAGCTGAAGAAGGACCCCTAGAATGCCTTAAGCTGTACTCGATGGGAGAGTCCAGTCAGAACTCAGAAGATCAGAATGCTGATAGAAATGCTGCCAGTAGAGAGCAGGCTCAGGAAATTTCTGCTGGGAAGAAGGACTGCGTTGGCTGTTGAACTCCAGATGTTGTATATTATGCCTTGGCAGAAAGTTTGTCTGCATTTTGCTTGTGCTCAGAGACTTTGCTTGAGACCGAGATTAAGGGTGGCAGGCTAATTAACTTGCAGAAGAAATTTCAAGACAGTCTGATGTTGAGGCGGTGGCATGGCTATTGTTGGGTGTTTTAGCCGAATGTATGTTGAGAATCAGGAGCAAAGAGCCCAGCAGAATGATTTAAAACTTTGTGAGTTTGGCCAGAAAGGAAGCGCCAGTAAAACTGTGGACTGCAAAGATAGAGGAGAGGAGAACTCAGCTGCTGAGGAGGAACAGGATAATGAAAAAGGTGGCCTGAGGACATCACAAGAAATAGCAGATCTCCAGCCTTTGCAACCTCAAGTTTGCAAAGGTGAAAGAATTTGCTTTGAGGAGAGAGCCCCAGAGCACCATATTCCAAGGGTGATGGTGGCCTAGAGAGTTTCTTCCTCAGGATTGGGTTCAGAGTGCTCAGCAATCTAGGCACTTGGCCCCTACAGCCAGGAGAGAAGGAAGCCTTGCTACTGCTCCAGCTGGTGGCAGAGCCTGGTGTGATCTGAATGGTGCTGGTTTTAGGTGCATGCAGAATGCAAGAGTTGTGGGGTTAGGAGGGCTTCCACCCAGAGTTCAAAGGCCCTGGGAGGCCAGGCAGTGTGTTCCTCAGAGGGCAGTTTGTGAAACTGTGGATGTGACACTCATAGTGCTATAGAGACCCAAAAGTTGGATAAGCCAGGACTGTGTATCGTCTGAGGAAAACTCTAAGGAGGGAGCAGAGCTGGCCCAAGAGAGAAGCTGTGAGAGCTACAACTACTCGGAGTGCCATAGGGGTGGAACCACCCAAGCTCTTTGGCGTTCACAACTTGCCACAGATTGCCTTGGATGTTAGATATGGAACCACAGGACTTAATGTCTTCCCTGATGATTTTGGACTTGCTTTGGTCCCATTCCTTTCTATCCCCCTCTTTAGAATGGGAATGTTTATTTTGTGCATTGTATGGTGGAAGTGTTTAACTTTCTTTTTGTTTGAACAGGGACTGACAGCTAAGAGTTTCCCTTAGATCTCAGAGGAGATTTTAGACTTGGACTTTTCAGCAATGTGAAAAATTGCTGAAATTGTTAGGACTTTGGCAACTCTTGGAGATGGACTAAATGACTTTTGCATAAAGAGATGTACACACATCTTTTGCGGGGGCAAGGGTGGGATGTTAGGGCTTGTGTCTAGGTGTCTCTCCAAGTCCTCATGTGGTCATAAGTGGGGCTTTTCAGAAGTGGCTGGATCTAGAGTGTGTGATGCTGGGATTAATGTGTGATTACTAAATTAGTCCACTGACTGGTTTGGCATAGTTCTGGGTGTGGATAATGGGAGGGCTCACTCTGGATGTGAATGCTAGCTGCCCTAAGTGCATGTAGCTTGGATAGACTATAAGGGACAGAAAGAGGGCTGCTGCTGTCACTTGCTGTTTGCTGCTTTTGCTGCCTTCTGCCTGCCATGAACTGTTTCTCCTCTGTGATGTCCCTCTGCCATGGCACCCTGCCCTGGAGCCAGCTGATGATGGACTGAAACGTCTATAACTGTGATGCAAATTAACCTTTCCTCCTTTAACTTTGGGTGTTGGGTATTTTGTCTCAGCAAAAAGAAAAGTAACCAAGATAGGTAGTTCGGAATCTTTTGATTTCTTTTTTAGTAGTTACTACAATACAAATAATTTCTTTATATATTTATCATTTATTTTGTGAATATAATCTTCCAGTTTGTCATTTATCTTTTTCCTTTAAAAAGTATCTGGCGTTCAACAAAATTGAGGATTTAAATATGGTTATAAATTTACCAGTGTTTTCTTATCAATAGTTTTATATTCTTGTTTAAAAATCTTTTCCTATGTGAAGTTCTAAAATAGTTTCTAATTTTTAATATGATTTGAGGTGTGGATCTCATTTAATCTTCTTCAAATATCCCTCTTTTCCAGCTCCATTGATGAGCGAGTGCCGTTTCATTCCGGAACGTCACTTTTGTCACATGCTGGAGTTTTCCGCTTCTGTGGTATTACTGTTGAAGTCTTCTTTACTTCATTAGTATTTGCGCATCCTGACATTAGCATTACACTATCTTATTTTTAAATTATTTTTACTCTTAGTCATAAGAAATCTCTGTAACTGGTAGGACATGTATCACTGGCCTGCACTTCTGTTTCATCTTTTTTTTTTTTTAATGTTGGCCCTTTATCATTCCAAATGGATTTATATTAGAATAAAATCAAGATCTGTAATTTCGATTAGAATTGCTTTGAATCTAGTTTTCCAGTTTATGAGGTTATCCTTCACCTCTATCCATTTTGCTACTTATATAATAATATACTGATTGAATAGTGGTGCATGTAGAATCACAGTGGTTTATAAAGATAAGCATTTATTTTCAATCATGTGTTTGGGGTCAACTCAATGGCTCTTCTCTCTGTGCCTCTCTTGTTCCTCTCAGGACAGTGGACTACCCAGGACACATTTTTCTACACTGATGGCAGGGGCAAGGAATGAGGTTCACTGCACAAGCATGTCTTAGGACTTGTGTCATGTCTAAAAGAGCCACAGCAGCCAAAATATGTCCATGGCAGCCCAGGAGCATCCATCTGTTGTATTCTTATTTTAACTGTTATATTTAATATACGTGATACTTTTGCTTGCTTTCTTTTATAATTTTTATCCTTTCAGATTGCTTCTACTCTTTCATATCAATTAATTTGTATATTATGGTCAAGTTCTCTGTTTGTCTATTATACTATTAGGATTACGTTTCTAGTATGAGTATTCATTCATTAATGAATTCATTCATTCACTTATGTGTGTGATGGCTGTGTTCCCCAAATGCTGTATTATTTTATTTTGTGGCCAGCCTGCGGTTTATGTTAGCTCTGAAGAGCTTTTGAAAGTGGATACTGAATTTCAGGGTGGAAGCCCCAAGAAGAAAAAGCAGAGCCCTTCTGTGTATTACACTGTAATTCACAAGCCCTGAGGGTTTGATGGGGGACAGAGAGGTGAGGAAATCACTGATTAGTTTCCACCTGCTTTCCTTAGCTCTGCACTCACACATGACCACAGTACGCTGGGATTTTACTGCAGTAAATGCTAATGACTTAAGTGATGAGGTTTGGCAGGACCCCCACCCAGGTGATATGAGTGTGCAGTTAGCATCAGGGAAGCTCTGCCTTTAGATTTGGTACAGCTTCTGCCTTGGAGTCCTGTGGAGCCCCACTGCCACTCACTTCTGCCTGGTGAGGACTGTGTGCTGCTGAGGATGACCTTTGCTTGAATATGCTGGGCAGTCCAAAATGATTTCATCTAAAGTAATATAATTTATCTGTATCATTAACTTATTCATATATGAAATGGCACCTCTCACAATGGCATCCTATGGAATGACAATGGATTGCACAGATTGAGATGCTATTCAATAAAAAGTGCTAAATAAATAAATTTGAAAGTCATCGGGAGTCAACTGTAGATTTGTGTATTTGGGATTCAGTGGCCTGGCCCCCGCCACTGGTCCAGGTCCTTCTGCAGTGGGGAATGATTTAAGCTGACTTATAAACCTTATAAGTCAGTTTGGTCTCTAAATGTAAGGAATCCTGTGAGTAGTGGAGGGAACCTTTTTATATTTCTTTTTCCAGCTCTTTCATTGTAATGCCAAATGTCATTGTAAAACAAATGAAATGCCATTATAAAATATTTATTAGATTCTTACAGTGAAATACTGGTTGTGCTTCAGGAAGAAGTTTGGTAATATCTTTCAGACACTAGTAAAAGGATCCTGCCTTTTTGTGCTTTCTGATGGTGTAAACCTTGACTTTACTGTAAAACATAAGAACACTAATTGACATATTAAACACATGCATCAAAAGTATTTGCAGCGTGTGTAGTTATAGCAGAAATGTTGTGCATTCAGGTGCAGGAGGCTGGACTGTGACTCAGCTTTCCCAGAGTCCTCCGAGCCCTGGGACCAGGTGCCAGGCTGCAGGGAAAGGCCCAGCGCTAACCTTTGTGACTTTTATTGACAGATACGCAGTTAACACGAGGTCTTCCTTCAATTTCATGTGACAACATTGCTTTTACATACACCTTATTCATCTATTTTGTTAATATTAGTAACTGAGCCTTGAAAACTGTGGTTGCATTGTCTAGACTCACATGGGTTTCTGTCCTCCACAATCCCCTTTCTTATCTCCTTCTCAGCACACCATGCCCTCGGTTCTTTCTTTTCTGTCTGCCTGAAACACTAGGCTCATTTTATTATATCTGCTCAAGGACTATTTCCTCCTGGTCTCTTCCCTTGTGCTCCTGCAGGCAGAAACTGGGCACTGAGTATCAGTGTCATAGCACCGTTCTCAGATTCCTTGCTCTGTGTTCCTGGTATTGAATCTTACTTCAACTCTTACTAGCTCTATGCTACTAGGAATTAACAGTGGCCAAGAGGAGGACTACCATTTACTGAGTGTAAACTACGTCTCTGAGACTCTTCTGTTTTACAGGTACCCATTCTTTTAGTCTCCCCTAATGCTCCTAGAAGTAGGTAATGTAATTACTTAAAATTTAAGAGTTATCTCATTCCTCAGAACAGCCCTGCCTCTGGCATAGGTACTAATGTTCTCCACGTTAACCGGAAGAGGAAACAGGCACAGAGAGGGGAATTATTTGCCTAGAGCAACCCAGTCACTGAACTGTGGAACTAGGATTGGACCTGGGAGGAAAAACATGCCCTGCAGATCTGTTTTAGGACACCCGGTACACTAAGCTTTCAGATTCTCAGGTTGGTTACTCGCTGAACTTCTAGTTCATGGTGATGAAAGATGGGTGAGTGGAAAGAATCATCTGAACCAGGAATAGAGTGCTGACAGTTTATGCTCTATTCCCTCAAAAGCTGTCTCTAATTTATGACACAATTAGAATGCATTCTCACCAAGGCAACCTCTGTGCTCACTGTTCCCTACAAAAGACCATATTTTTAGCCTGAATTCTGGATTTTAAGGTCAGGCAGAGGAGATATGGAATCCAGGGCATGTGCCCATGTAGAAAAATTCACAAAACTGGAATATCTTTGTCACCCACGAACCTCTAATAATTTTGATTAAAAGTAGTCATAATGGATTCTAACAAGATATAGGCTAATCATCTGTGAAACTGATGTGTTATTTTCTCTTTGACTAATTTTCTAGTCACAGCCAGAGCAAAATAACACTTATGGGAAGTTAATCATTTGAGTATATAGTTCTGTTAAAAATGACAAGCCCATTCTTTTCTCTAGAAAATCTATATGATAGAAAGATAAAGATGCTGTCTTAGAACTGAATGAAGAATGGGTTGTCAAGAAAGATTTGATTTACAAATACACAGAGGTAGTAACGGAGACTAAATCAAGGTTGGACCTTCTTACGGGTGTTGGATAAGAGTGTTTGATGGATGATTGAATTTGGGAGAAATACAGAGATGGCGAACTGTGAAGGGGAGGGAGGTCTCTGGGTATAGAGGAGGAGGAGCTAGCTGGTGTGCTTGAGGAAGGAAGGCCAAGTCATGGGATTACAAATTAGCCCCAGGAAGCTTTTCATAAGGAGAGGGTGGTAAACAGTTCGATGTGCCAAAAAATGCCAAAGAGAATGATCAAGAAACATACCACTAGATTTGGTGAGAAGTAGGTCATTCCCTTATTTCCCAGGGCGCTGTGGGTGAGAAGTTGTTCTCTGTTTCTCTCCAGGTAAGAACTGAGGGGCATTCGTGATTTAACCTGACTTCTCCGAGATGCTTTTAAAAATAGAAAACGTGATTCAACTAGGGAACACAATGAATAACAAAGCAGATTAGCATGCTATAATCAGTGTATAGCACTGTACTGTTTACGTTTTGGACTTGGTGTTTTTCCCATCTAAAGAAATGGTAAAAATGAAGCAAGACAGAAAGTCACATTGATGTATGTGTTAATGATCCCATTAAAAGAGAATAATGACAAACATCATATATGATGGCATTAGTTAGATTTCAGACACAGAGAAAGGTAACCAAGTGTCTTCATCCCTTTTTTGTACTTTTATATAGAAGAGACTCAGGAACACTGCCGGAGGATTTTTGTCATTAAAAATTTCC
Organism: Hystrix cristata; assembly: GCA_004026905.1. Lineage (NCBI taxonomy): Eukaryota > Metazoa > Chordata > Mammalia > Rodentia > Hystricidae > Hystrix > Hystrix cristata. The sequence continues at coordinate 6,495 of PVJO010027858.1, forward strand.
CCCCAAGCAAAATACACACATACACAAAACTCAGAGTGCTGTGTACCAAAAGCACAAGTAGTTTAGGTTTAACATTTTTTTGTTTTGAAAAAATCAGTGCCTCTAGTATGCATCACATTGAAAACCATATTTTTGCTTCTTTAAAAGTAATAAAAGAAGCAGCTCCTGTTTTCCTCTCCAGAGTGTTCACAGCTAATGAGAAGCTGGAGGTCTCACTGGCGTTTAATAAACTCGTTTGCAGAGAAGGTGGCTTGTGCTGCACTCGCTGTGACCGACCTGAGAGATCAGATGCGAGTCACACATCCTGTGTCCCTATCTCTGGAAATTATTCATCCAACGGCCTTATCTGTACTCACTTTCCAATTCATACCAAGGTTATTTAGTTCCCACCATTGCGACCTGAATTAAACCTATAAACAATCCCATCTTTACTTGTTAAACTGATTGTTACTAGTAATGAGAATAATATAATTCTGCATAATCCAAATCACGTTGCGGATGCACACAAAGCAGTAAAAAATGCAGAGAAATTTTCTGAAATAGACAAATTTGATAATCCTATAGACATTTTAAAAAGAAATAATTGGGATACATCTGAATAGCAAATAATTGTCCTATTAAAAAGCACAGCTGGCTAGACACAAAAAAGAAAACAATGTAAGGAGTTCATGTGAAAATTAACAGTGAATATTGAATTTCCAGAATTTTACTTCCAAAGTGCCCGACATGCTGTTTTCTTTTGGTCTCCTTATTTCCCACCTGGGGTTAGTCTTTTCACTGTATGTGGCAGCTCTCTCTTAATCTTGCAGTTAATCAGTTCTGTAGAAACTTGAATTTTGTGATTATTATAGGTGATAGAAAATTCAGAACTAGGCCAAAAATGACAGGTTTTTAAAAATTTTTAATCATTTAGTTACCTTGCCCTTTCCCCAAGAACTGTATATTCTCTCACTCCAGTTTGGGTGCTCATGTACCCAATAAAAACACTTCGCTGGGTGCCTTCCACTTTAGCATCCTGAGCTATAAAAATTCACAAACATGGCATGAAATTCGCATCTCCCAATGCACGCTAATTCCTGCTTTGCGGAGTGACAGCAAGACAATACCTGTTAATGTGTGCGGTCCAGCTTGGGTCAGACCAAACCACACATACATACACCCATTTTAGAAAAGGCATTATAGAGAATCATACTGTCTTTTTTTTTTTTTTGTCACAGAGACACGATATCTGATACCCACACTTTAAAGGAGGAGAGTTTATTTGGGCTCATGGTGTTAGAAGTTTCAGTTCATGGTTGGCAGGCTCAGACACAGAAATGGCATGGTGAAAGATGCTGCCACGGAGGAAAGCTGCTTATGTTATGGAGGCCAGGAAGCAGAGAGAAGGTAGGAGCAGGGAAGGAAATGAACCTTTCCAGGTCTTGTCCCCTGGGTGCCACCTGTCAACAACCCTACCTTCTAACAGCATATTTGGCTGCTGAAATCAGTAGTGAAAAAAATCCACCCATGAGTATCATGTTCCCAAAGCCCCACTTCTGCACACATGAGGCTTTGGAGAGACTTTCCAGATCGAAGCCATAACATACTTGTTATGTTAAAAGAATGATTTTCATCCAAAGGAAGCCTGCACCTCTTGGAAGTAAATTAAGTATCATACTCTACCTCAAATAAAAGTGCACCACATTTTCTTGCAAGTGGCTACCCCATTGTGAAGCCCTGTGTGGAAAAATAGGGAGTTTATGGAAGATGGGTTGCATAGCCTTTTATCACATTGTGATTTCTAAGCAGATCTATAATGACATTTTGACTCCTATCACTAGCGAAATATAAATGTTTGCTCCAGGAAGTTGGATGTTGTAATGGTAAACATTCCAACATTTGAATTATAAATTGTAGCCCGCCTGGTGTGGTTGATAGTGCCTGCTGGCTTATCTTGAGCCCATGACATTCGATCGTCTTTTGCTTTCCTTTGAACAAGTTATCTCTTAACTGTCTGTCTTATAAAGTGAAAATAAATAGCCGCAATTCAATCTTGCATTTAATATATTGTTTTTCTCAGCAAATCATCATGAAACTCATGAATGATATAAGGATACTCATGACATAGATACAGGGCAAGATGTCCTACAAAACATTTGAGATGTTAAATTTAAAGGTAATTCATGGAGACTGAATAACACCTTGTATTAACTTCCCATTTTTTTCCGGCACCTTAAATATCCTCTTGTCTAACAAGTGAAGTGGTTGCTATTCATTGTACATGAATTTTTCTCCATAGCCTCAGAGCTTGTTTTGAAGGAGAAAAAGAGTCTGTGTAGATAGAGCAAGATGAATAGCAAGGCAAGCGCAGACTTTGGGATGGGAGATTTCGTCAGGTCACTCATTTACTTGTTCAGTTAAGTTGCTTTTACTAGAGATGGAATGAAAGGGCATTCTTGTGTCAGATAACCATGCTTGAGCTTCCTGATTCAGGCAGGAAGCAAAGGATATATGTAACTGAAATCAATTCTGTGTGATTATTTTCTAAGTTTTCACGAATACTAAAAGGAAAAGGTCGGCTGACATAAAAAATGCAGTGCAATGGTTCCCTCAGGGGCTGGGCCCTGGCGGGGTCTGCATTATTGTTTTTTGATCTTCCATTTATCCTTTTCTGAATATGAATAAAATATACTTTGAGATTTAGTTTAAAATTAAGAAGAATTAATGATCCCCTTTGAAAACCAGGCTCTGCTGTGCTATTAATCATCTTTAAGAAAGTTAAGAAACCTTCAAACTTTAATTAGGAGTCCACTATTCTCTTTCTCTCTCTCTGTCTCTATCTCTATCTCCCTCTGTCTCTTTCACCATCATTTAGATTTCAAGGGAGAAAAACACCCCGACTTACCTTGGCTTTTGAGTTCCAGCTGTGTGCTGTAGATATAGCTCAGTGGCGACTACACAGATGACTTTGGTTTGTCAGACACAAGGCACAAACTCAGATAAAGAAATCTAATGTGTGCAGGGTGAGTCTTTCAGAAACTCAGTTATTTAAATTGTTTTGCAAAGTAGCAGTGACTTGGTTACCGAACCACTGCTTCTCTGAACTGTAGCATATTGAACAGCTAATGGAAGAAATACACAACAAAATGAAGTATTTTGTGTGTGTGCCAAATAATAATTGAACAGGAACATTTATATCTCCAAGAGTTTATAAAAAAAGCTTACTGATTATAAGTCAGGAAAACTTGTATTTCCCTCCAATGATGAGGAATTGTGGCAATATAGCTTCTTGTGAAAAATGTTGTGAGAACGTGCCAGGTAACTGGCCAGGGCAAAGGGCATATAGCCTTATGGAGTGTATGACAGTCAAACATGGTATTCTATTATTTTTACTTAATTAGCTGAGTAATAAAATTAGGAAGATTAACTCAGCTCTGATTTAGATTCATGAGTGATTTGATTTAGGGAAGAAACCACAGGAAAGAATAATACTTCATCAGCTAGCGTTGGCTCAGTCTAGGATCTTTACTGGTAATAGTGGAGTTGGTGGCAGAGTACCTGTGGAGTCCCAAGGCCAGCTTTAACAATCTTGCCTCTGCCACTTACAGCAGGGTGACCAAGGATAAATCAACTTGATTTCATGCTAATTTCCTTAGTAGAGATACTATTTGTGCTTTAAATAGATCTAAATATGACATTTAAAGTTGAGTCATTATAAGAATGAAACACGTTTATGAAATAGCTATATAGCATTGCAGGCCAACATATAAAGGAGTTATTTGTATTAATTTGTCCATAATCCCACCCACAATAGAGATGGTAACGATGTTTCTCTATCCTGATTCCTTGCTTCATATCAATACTGATGGGTAGGGCAAGACTTGCAGCCACAAGGATGTTACTGTACTTCTCCCCTAAGATGTGAAGGTTCTGAAGCATAGAACTATCATTTAGAAATGAGGACCATTGTCTCTGGGACTGATAAATTCCTAAACTAAGTGTACTTAAATCACTCGGCAGAACTCAGTGAATAAGAAAGTTTAGAAAATTCTCTCCTGTTAGCCACATTGGCTTATTCAGTCTCTACTAAAATAGAACACATGCACATTGTTACTGCTTCTGACCCTCATCTCTCTCTCTTTTTTTTGTATAGAATGTCTTCCTTCTGTAGTCTTCCCTTAATTTAGCATGCAACTATTTGAACTCCTCCTCAAAAGACCTCCTTGATTGCTTCAGTTATACTATAAAGACTGTCCTTCAAAAGTTTTGGTGGACATGTAATTTGCAAGACTGTAGTGATATTTATTAATGACATACTCTTAAAATCTATTATGAATTATTTGTGGGAAGGAATGAGCATTTTACTTCTATTGTTGAAGGGGGGAATGGGGAAAAAAGTAGGAGCAAGATATATCATGTACAGGTAAAATTTCCTATGATGAATGTTATTAAGTATATCTAAAATGTACCACTAAAATTAAAAAAATGAAAAAAGAAAATAATACTGTAAATTTATGATGATAGGATTTAACAAGTAAGAACAGCTACTGTGGTGGAGACTATTCAAGAACAAAAAAGTGAATGGGTCAGAAAAAGACAGTTCAAAAACTCAGTTACTGGATGCAAAAAAACATTGAAAATAATTTCAAAAGATGATAAATTTGAGATAAAGGAAACAAAATATTGACTGAAAACCCTCGATGTGTGACCAAGAGTTTTTAAAGGAAGAAGCAAAAATTTCAGTTTTTTATTTAGGAAAAGAAAAATTGAGGGCAAAATTAGACCCATTAGGAGTTATCTGATGTGTCTTTTTTTGTTGTTGTTGTTGTGTTACTATGTACATTAAGTGTAATGTAAGTTTTCTGTTTTTCAGATAGAAAAAAAAACAAACAAACTAATGTACAGTCTATTGCTTGCAAACCACATACTGATCTTTCTTTACAAATGAAACTTCTTCCTACTCCACAATGTTCTCTTCCTAATAGCTGCATTTGGAATGATTGTGTGAAGTCCCGGGAAGGAAAGAAATACATTACTTTATTTCATATTTAAATGGACAATGTCCTTTTTATTTCCCTACCTCTTTGAACCAAAGTGAAAATAATGCAGATCTTGAAAAGAGCAGAAGCCATTAGGATGGTTAGTTCTTTTTCTGAATGTCCCATTAGACTAGCTTTTGCTTAGCACATTTCTCTTTTATTCTTCAGAGTTTTTCAGACAATACAAAGACAATTTGCTTTTTCATGCTATAGAGATAAGTGTTACATAAAAATAAAATTACTGTCATTATTCTTTCTCTGTCCCCTTAGTATTACTCTACTGTTTTAGATTGACTTGTGATCTTTTTTCCAACAGAATTTTTCATTATAATGCTTTCTTAGCATTATATAGCTTTTTAGCACCCAGTCAAGAATGGGCATTACTCATGGCCACTCATTTTCAGGCCATAGAAGACACAGGAGTTATGCATGTTCCCTTCCTAGACCAAGAAACAACATTCACTCACACTAACATTTGTAGTGTTCTCTTTTTAAGAATTATTACATTTTTAAAAAATTAAAACAAAGAAAAGATTTCTTATCCTTTGTTTAGAGTCTTCTTAAAGGCCTTTTCTCTACCCAGCTGTGGTGTGCTACCTTTCAATGTCTCACCTGCATTCATAATTTAAATGCAGTGGCCCAGAAAGCAGACTGTCACATTTCTGAATGTGGTTTCAGATCAAATATCTCCTCTTTTTTTGACCCCTGGCATTTGAGCCCATGTCTTGCCTTTTGCAAGAATTCTGTCAATTGATTTTAGCCAGAATCTCCCTTACCCTTGTTTCCTTTTGGTAATTTTGTATCCGCTGATCCTGTCACTATGTTTCCTGGTTGTAAATCCCCACTATCTATGCTATCTTTAGACTTGAGCTTGGTTTTGTATTAAGGTTTCTTTTCCAGGTCTGTTTTTTTTTTTTTTTAATAGATTACAGACTTACAGCTTAAGTTTCTCTGATAATAAATGTAATATTGACAGGGCCTTTAGTATAAGACAGAGGATGAATAAGGTAAAGAGGAAATGAGAAATGAGAAATTTATATTTCAGCAATGATTAATTTGTTGTACTGGAGATGTTTCATTAATCGCTGAAGTATGCCAGTCAAAATATTTCTTATATATTAATTTTATTTTTTGTACTAAAATCTAAATATTCTATGAAGACTCAAGCCTGGAAACATTAGGAATTGAGTTTATTTTGATTGATTTTTTTGTTTCATCAGCATGCAGTCCAGCACCAGGTACAGAGTAGATGATAAGTAAATACTTCTTAATTAAATTAATAAAAATGGAAAGAAATAATTTTTAAAGTAAAGTAAAATAAGACCTTGAAGAGGAAAGAAATTCAAATGATTGTTCATTTCTACTATTGTTTTAAGCAGAAGAAGCACAAACATGCGTCAAAGCAAGTCCAAAGAGAAAGAAGAGTTAGGAGACTAAATAGATTTACAAAGGATTTGAAACTTGCACACGTCCACAGTGAGATTCCCAGTCACTTATAGCAGTTTACTGAAGAAATGGACATGCAATTAAAAGACCCCTACTTGAGCTTGGACAAAAACTGTTAATTAGCCAATAAGGGCAACATCTAGGAATCTAGTTTCTTCTTGCTTCATGCTTGTAATAGATTTGAAGGTGAAAGTACTGATGTTCTACTCAATTATACTCATGATGACTATTACAGCTTCACTAAGGGTCCCAGAACCATTACTCACTTCCATTCTTCCTTGCTTTAACTTGACAGATACCATTATTTCCTTGGCCTGTGAAAATTTATTTGCTCTGTTGGTCTTTGAATTTAGGTTGATCTCCCTAGTGGAACTTTCTGTGTTAATGGAAATGTTCTTATAGCCCCACTGTTCAAAATTGTGGCCACAAGCCACATGTGGCTTTTGAGTCCTTGTAGAGTGGATAGTACAATTGGGAAACTAGATATTTAATTTAGTTAATTAGGATTTAACTTGAAATAGCCACCTTGTCTACTGGTTCCCATTCTGGGCCAGAAAGTAAGTGTGCTAAAGACATTATATGCTTTAAGATTAACCAAAGTAAATACACAATATGTGATGAAGCCTATATTTGAGCCCAACGCTGACTCTAAACCTCTGTTTATATATCTGAGATATCTCTATTTTTGCCTCCCCCATTCCCAACTTTGCCTCTTTAGCTCCTTGAGTCTGGGAAGAATGGCTCATACTTCTATTTAGTTTTACTTGGCTGAGTATCTTGACCTTAACTGCAGGTCATTATATGTGGATTTGCCATTCGATTGGCTTGTTTAGTGCAGCATGCTTTGGTGAGTAATAAGGAAGATAGCATGTTGGGGGTAGTAATTCAGTCCCCAAACAGTCTAAGCACAACAGGAAGAAGCTCAGAGTATCCCACAGCTCTGTGCATAGGCTCTTTTTACAGAAAGGTATTGGAAAATTGGAATCCAGACTTCGGCATCTCCTACAGGTGGGCTGGGAGCACAGAGATTATGATTCTGGCTGGTGCTCCACCTTTTCATGGGCTGCAAAGTGGAGACACTAATACAGACACTATACAATGTAGACAGACCAGTGTGCCACCTTCTTTTTTCCCCCTTATTTCTTAATGACATGATGCTACTCTAGATGCTGGGTGCTTTATTAATATAACAATAAAAACAGAGCTTGTTACACTGCCAATGACAAGGAATTCCTATCAGACTGTATGAACTTCAGTGGATAAGTGGTCTGCGCTTTAGTTTGTATTGGTAAGAATGACTTAAGACCAATTCCTCTGAAAAGCTTGTCATAATTTTAATACCCTGGACAGAGCAGATTAACTCATTTAGTGTTTTGGGATTATATATGCCTTTCTGTCAACGTATACGTTTCTAATCTGGCTTGAGTTTGTGCATTTTAAACTTTATTTTAATTTTGTTATATGAGAAACCCAAAGTATAAATAAAGAACAAAATAAAAGATAGATAATAAAAAGTAGGGAGATAGATATTTCTTAAAGGGAAAGAAGATCAAGAGATGGAGGGAGGGGAAGGGGAGGAGGGAAAAGGAATATAAAAAGCACTTAAGATATATCATGTACATGTACCAACTCCATACAAGGAATGTAGACATTATGTATTGCAAACATGTGCAAAAAGAAAGAGATCAAGAGATAGATGGAGGGAGGAGGGAGGTAAGGGAAAGGGGATAAAAAGGGATTTTTTATATATATATATATTTATCCAGTTTGTCTTGGAAGTACACCAAGAAGTTACCATCCTTAAAATTAGATGTTCTTTGAGTGCAGTATTTTAAAACCTTTTAAGTGGTTTAAGTGGGTAATTTGCAATAACTGCTTTAAAAATTCCCCAGAATAAAATAAGTGTTTTTATGTGCTCTGGGCTGCATGACTTTGAGATAGCTTTTTTTGAGTGTACATGACAGTATTTGGTGAGAAAACTTGACCCTTTCTGACAAATTTTTCTTCATCTAGCTGCATGTATAAGCTGTAGGTAGATTTCTATTGAAGTATATATTCTTAACTTTTATCAGAGATTTAAAATCCTGGCTTTTTTCTTTGCTTGTTCATAAAATAAATCAATTTTGCCTTACTGGACAATGCAGGTTATTTACAAGTTTTTTCCAAGGAACTTTAACTCTTAGCTTACTTAGATATAGGAACTTTGCCTCAATCAGTCTAGAACATTTCTTTAGGATTATTTGAAGTACATACAATAGTCTGTCCATCCTACTGTTCTAAATTTACTCTTGGCTCAAGTGAGACCCATTAGAAAGCCACCTATTTAGATAATCTGGCAATAGCTTTGACTTTTTTTGTATAAATTTCATTTATAGTTTTCTTTGGTTTTATGCAAATGCCCATGTCAAGACATGTTGCCAGGCAAATGCTGTTAGGACATTTATTATAGGGCTGATGCTACGAATACTGCTGTCCACTTACATGGCCTGTCTGCCCGCCTCCTCAAAGGCCCTCAGCATAAGCATCTCCTAGTTCTGGATGCATGAAAAAAGCTAAACTTTTCCAAACAGTTTATTTCATCACTGTTAGTCTTACAAGTTACTATTTTCAAACTATGTCCTGCAGAACCATTTTCTAAGCAGGCCAGTAAATAGTACATGAAAAAAGATTTCTGTGCATTCTATTGTACTGGCACCTTTATATATAATCAGGACAGCTATGAAGATAGAAACATTAACTTTGTTCTAATCCTGTATCTTTCAATATTTCTAACATTGTATGTCTGTGTGTCTGTGTGTGAACAGAAATGTGTGTGAAACATTTCAATCAAGGTCCAGCAGAACAACTTTATGCAAATAGCAAATAGGAGATTGAAGAATATTCTTGAAATTTCATGGTTTTTCTCTTTGTTTTGATTGCTAGGAGGCTCAATGAAATTTCCCATTTAAAAACACCTTGAATTCCCCTTTCTGTGGACCACACGAGGTGGCCATAGATAATTTAGTGAAAATTCAATTCCACTTCACCCCACTCTCCTGTGAACAACGGCAAAGCCGGCGTGTCTGGGACACCACCCAAGAAAGCCAAGAATCGTGTAGTTCATCTTTTCCAACAATCCTGCCAGCAAGCTCTGCCTGAGGTTTCTCACTTATTTTAACTTCTTACCTTTTCCCATTCTGGATATTTTAGTGACTTACATCTTACTTTCGGTTCATTTGTTCCAGAGACCCCTGCTGAAGCTGAGCCCACAGACTTGCCAACCAGCTTCACATTTGCTCTTCTTTCTATGGGGTTTGTATAGTTTCTTCTAATGAGCCCCGGATGCTTGACTTTCAACACACACTCTGATACTCCATTTGCATGACCTGTATTTTTCATCTTGTTTTCCTTCTTTTATTTCTCTTTTCTTCAAATCTCCAACTTATTTATTACCCTGTTTTCTTATGCCAGTCTGTGAAATCTGGATCAAGCCCTTTGTGTAGTGAGATGATGACATGAATAATTAATATTTTTTTTGTTTTGTAATTAGTTAAAATAAGCAGTTTTTAATACCTGTAAGAATTGCAGTTTTTTTAATACCTGTAAGAATACAATCAGACTGAGGTTGGAGTGACAGCCTTGGTGGAACAGGAGTAGGAGTGTGGGTGGGTCACTGTGGAGAATGGGAGATGTTAGGTGAAGCAAGATAGTAAGGAGGCTGTTTCAGGCATTGGACATCATGGAATAAGAAAGTGTTTCCCGGTCTGATGATCTCAACTGAAATGCCAGACTTACCCTTGTCTGGCTGCGTGTCACCTGGGTCAGAGACACATGCGAGGGAACTTGGCAGTGCTGACTCTGGTGTCTCCGGATGCATTACCAGCTCCTTCCAAGTGTGGGGATGTGGAATGCTGGTTTGCTGAGCACATAGCTCCACGCTCTTGCACGTATATTTTGCTATTGCTGCGTGGCCCTTCCTGGTCCCCTCTCAGCTTAGGACACTGTTTTAGTTACTTTTCTCTCATTGTTGGGACAGAATACTCGACACCCAAAGTTAGGGGAAGAAAGGTTTATTAGCTCACAGTCTGCAGAGGTTTCAGTCTATAGTCCGCTGGGTCCCAGGCGGGGCGGCGTGGCAGACCAGCAGCAAAGTAAAGTGAGGAAATGCAAGGAATGTATGCAAATAAGCAATGCAAACAAGCAGCTAGTTAGCTTCTTCCTGTATCTTTATCTAGGCTACCTGCCCCCAGGGCGGCCCGCACTCCCACCCCCAATCTCAGTCTCACATTCTTGATCCCAGCAGAACCATGCCAAACCGATCAATGGATCAATTTAGTAATCACACACTCTAGATCCAGCTATCTCTTACCACATGAGGCTTTGGGGGGACATCTAGACACAAACCATAACAGACACTGACTCTAGATCATCTGCTATGATGTGGGAAGAATTCCTTGTGTATGTACTTTGCTGGTCAAAGAAATTCTTCCAATTGAAATCTCCTTCCTGGATGTTTCAGAATGATTATATGAAAAAAAAAATTGAGAACACTTGTTTAATTATTCAATAGGTCATTGTGTCAGAAGATTAAAAGAAACACCACAGACGTATTTCTGACCCTGATGCCCCTTCTGTGTTTTTATGCCTCAATTTGTCAACATCTATTTGTCTTTTCCAAAACTGAAGTAGAGAATTTCATAAAATTTTTACTTGTTTTGCATTAGAATTAACACACCTCATTTGCTGAATTGAACTTTCCTCCTTTCTCTTCTCCGACTCCTTTTAACATCACTACCAATTTAATATTTCTGAAACATCTCTTTCATTACCTTAGTCACAGTATAGAACACTGTCATGACTCCTGCCACCTACAGGTTAAAATTTAAATACATTATTATTTTGTATCTCAGGCCTCCACAGTTCAGACCTGACTTTTGTGTCTAGCCTCATTTTTCCACCCGTACTTCTTTTTAAACACCATTGAAAAGTGTGCTCCAGTCACACTAGCTTTCAAATTTTTTTTCCTTTAAGTGTTTTCTGTGATTATGTAGAACCGTATTACTGTTCTAATACATTTCCCTACAGTAGATATGGCTAGTGACATCAACGCTAGTAATATTAGGATTATTGAAAATAATGGTGACCACAATGGAGTGTTCGAATCATGCGCCTTTTCCCACTCATCTAAGTATTTGTATTTTTTCTTCTTTCTGTACCTTTCTTTGCCCATCTTAATGTCAAAACAAGGGCCTCTCAGATCTCTTCTCTGTACCACAGCTTAGAACTATACACCTACTATGATTTTACTGTTCAACTATTAATGGTTACAGCTGTTGTGACTTCTGCATGTACTGTTTTGTGTGTTTAGGAAGTTCTCACCTTGTGGGAGACTGATGCCTGAATGACTGATGTCTATTCCTTTAATATGAACGGCACTTCCTTCAAATCTTTCATGAAATATGTGGATTATATGTAGAAAATGAAATTCTAGTATACTTGATACGCACACACAGAGAAATAGGAACGACAAAAAAGAGGAACAAAATCACTTATAAGCCAATGGGAAGGAGCGATTCCTCACGTGTCACTGAGGTCACTCAGGATTTTTCTTTTATGGTTGCATCCGCTCAGGTCACTCAGGATTTTTCTCTTATGGTTGCATCCGCTCGCTCCTCAGTGGGGGGCTGCCATGCTCATGCACTGTCCTGACTAATCACTGCAAACTTAATTGTATCATTACAAGAAGTGCCAGCGTAGCATTGAATTATATAATCTTAATTTATAAGGGGCAGAATTTGTGTTGATGACTTGTGATGATTTGCAAGTTTTTGTTTTTAAATTTTGGAGGAGATTATATATATAATCTATATTTATATCTATATCTATGTAAAATGCTTTTTTGATATGTTCTGGCGTAGTTCTGCAAATACTATACTAATGATAAT
>PVJO010027859.1:0-19171 GCA_004026905.1 Hystrix cristata
CCTGGAAAATAAATCATCATAAGTAATAAGATATAAATAAGCAGAAATCATGGCTCTGCTTGGTAGTGGGGGTTTTGTTTATTGGTTTGGTTTATTTTTTGTATTTTTGAGACAGGTCTTGCCTTGAACTCACTCGGTAGCCCAGGCTGCCCTTGAATTTGTGATGACCCTCCTGCCTCAGCCTCTCAAGTTCTAGGATGCTAGATCTGCACCACCCTGCTTGGCTTTAGGAAGTTATTTTCTAAAGCATGGAGAATCTACTACACACACACACACACACACACACACACACACACACACACACCCTGCTCCCTCATGTCCCCAGTGAAAATGTCATAAAATGCAAGCCACTTTAGCTGAAACACTTGCATCTTTTACAGAAATTTTTTTTTTTGTTCTATGTGGGTTTTTTTTTTTTCCAGCATAGCTGGAGAAAGAGTCAATCTGAGAGAGATTTCAGTTGATTTATCACAGCTGCTTAATAAGACACAAAAACCACAATTAGCCAGATCAGCAAATAATTCTATACACAAATGACTGGAAGGGTGGTGGTTCCAAATAACTAAAGTAAACTGTTTCTTTTTCCAAGGATTAAGCAATGATGGAATTTTTTTTTTTTAATGCTCAAATGTATCACATTTGGTTCACTTATCTGTGAGGGTTTTGTACAAATTCTTGGTACCAGGAATGTAACATAACAGCAGCCACAGGGTGCTGCCTGGGGAGGGGGGTGATTTTTTTTTCATTTTTATTTTATTTTTATTTCAATTAGTCCTTGTTTGCAGTGCATAATGGTCACATTGTTGGCAGGGAGTTGATGCCCAGACAGAGCGCAATTTCTCTGTTTATCCCCTCCCTTCTTCTCCCTCCATCTCTTAGTCATCTTCTCTTTTGTAGAAGACCTATCTCCCTATTTCTTATTATCTATTTTGCTCTATAAATTGTTTATACTTTGGACTTCTCATCTATGAAAAACTAGGTGATACTGAAGCTTGCGTGTGTGATTTACTTCACTTAGCATTATGGTCTAAAATGCATCCATTTTCCTACAGATGATTCAAGTCTATCCTTCTTCACGACAGAGTAGTATTCCACTGTGTGTAAACTCCACACTTTCTTTATCCATTCATCTGCCGATGGAGTTAAATCTTCTGCAAAAGTGAAATAAAAATGCATTGTCCAGAGAGACTAAGGATTGCAGCAGGGTGTGCCAGGTGCCTTCGTGGCTGCTCACTGAGGGCAGCAGCATGGGAGGCCACGGGAAGGCCTGGGGAGAGACCCTCCTGCCTCATGCTCCCCTCGCCATCCGGGCGAGTTCACAGCTGGCCTTCCCCGTGTTCCTTGGGGGCCTGCTGGTCTCCAGGTGGACACCGTGTCCCCAGACACGGTGCGGGGCTGCGGCCATCTGCAGAGACGCTTGGGAGTCACTGCGGCAGGAAGGGGCTCCAGGGTGGGAAGGGCAGAGCAGGAGGCACAGCGCGCCAAGGACAGCCGGCCGCAGGGACAGCAGGGGGCTGAGGAGGCCCGGTCAGCACGGGAGTCTGTCTGCAGCTGTGGTCTGTCCATCCAGCTCCATCTACCCGCAGCTCTGGTCTATCGCTACCACCTGCCATCCACCTACCTATCTACCTGTCACTATCTACATCTACCTGTATCTATCTATCTACCATCTATCTACATCCATGCACGTCAATCATCAGCTAGCTGACACCCATCTACATCTGTCTTTCCGTGTTACCATCTGCTTCTACCTCTATCGATCTACGTGTCTCTCTATCCACATCTCCATACACCAGTCATCTGCTGACCATCCATCTACATCTATCTATCTTTCTATCCATCTATCTATTCATCTATCTTCTATCTATCTACATCTCTGTACACCAATTATCTACCTATCATCCATCCATCATCCATCTATCTATCCATCTATCTACCTAGCTAACTGTCTGTCTATCTATCTATCTAGCATGTATTTATCTATCACCATCTACATTTACTTATAGCTATCTATCATGTTTCTCTATCTGTGTATATCCATCACCTGCTTATCACCCATCTACATCTACTTGTATCTATTTATCTGTCTCCATCTTCACCTACCTATATCTATCTCCATCTATCTCTCTATCTTCCTATCTATGTATCTGTGTATCTATCTACCTACCTATCTATTTACTCTCTGTCTACATCTATGTATATTAATCATCTACCATCCTTCTATATGTACCTCTATCTATCTATCTATCCATCTATGTATCATCCATCTACACCTACCTCTGTCTGTCTACATTCATCTATATCTATCATCTACATATCTATCATCCATCTACATCTATCTGTTTATCATCCATCTACATCTATCCATCTGTCTATCATCATCTACATTTACCCATGTCTCTCATCTGTCTATCATGTATCTATCACCTGTCTATATCTACCTGTATCTCTCATCTATCATCCATCTATATCTACCCGTATGTATTATCTATCATCTATCTACACTTATCTATATCTACCACCTATCTACATCTATCTATGTATCTATCATCCATCTACATCTACCTATATCTCTCATCTATCTATCCACGATCTATGTACTTCTACCTATATCTATCTACATCTATCTACCTACCTACCTATCACCTATTATCTATATCTATCGGCCACCTATCACTTATTCATCTTGATATCTATGTGTAGCAGTCATTTAGTATCTATCAGTCTGTCAGTCGGTCATCTATCTACCTACGTCTATCTGGATATGTCTGTCTTTCATGTCCTTATATTGATATCCAAATATATATCTGTATATCTACACGTCTGTTATCTACCCATCATCTATGATTCATCAGTTATCTATCACCGATCTGTCAAGCAGTCCATCACTTATCACCTATTTATCTATCATCTGTCGACGTACCAATCATGTCTGTCTGGGCGGGCATCAGAATAGAGGTGGGTTTTTTGCTGGTCCCCGTGGGTGGAGCCCAGAGATGCCACTCTGTGCCCTACAGTGCTCAGCACAGCCCACACACAAGGTGTGGACAGAGATAGGGAAAGATACAGGTAAAACGGACCCCAGATGGTCAGACACGGGGGATTCAGGTAGAGACAGATGAAACAGGCACCAAAATAGAGAGATGTGGATGTTAGAGGTCTAGAGAGATACAGATGACACAGACAGAAATAGATGATAGCGACATAGACAGAGTGCATACAGATACAGAGAGATATGCATGATATAGAAAAGGATATAGCTCTAGATCTAGAGAAGGTTAGATGATACAGATACAGAGAGAGAGACATACATACTATAGACAGATATAGACGGATGATATATAGGTCTTATAGACAGACATATAGATGAAATGGAGACAGACACAGGTATAGATGATACAGACATAGATACAAAGAGATACAGATGATACATAGATACAGAGAGATACAGGTGGTACAGACGTAGATACAGAGAGATACAGATGATACATAGATACAGAGAGATACAGGTGGTACAGACGTAGATACAGAGAGATACAGATGATACATAGATACAGAGAGATACAGATGGTACAGACGTAGATACAGAGAGATACAGATGGTACAGAGGTAGATATATTGAGATAAGGATAAAGATGATATAGATAGATGATAGAGATAGAGATGTAGACACAGAAAAATGACATAAATATGGAGACAGAGATATAGATGATGGAAAGCAATATAGGTGATAGACAAAAACGTAGGTATAGATATAGACATAGACGCTATCTGTAGATAGATGTTATAGATTTAGACACAGACATAGATAGCCTAAGTATAGATATTGAAAAACAATATGATGTAAATAAATATATAGATAGGCAAGTATAGTACGTTCTTTTCCATAAGAAAATACAGAAGACATATATCGATACTATAGTTATAAATGTAAATATAGTGTAGATATAGACATGAATAAATACAGATATTTAGATAAATAGAAAGAGAGCTAAAATATAGAGATGTAAGGATATATGTTGTATGTAGAAAAATAAATATATGTAATAGTATATGCAATAATATTATACGTATTTACATCTGTGAAAATGCTACATAGATATGGATGGTATAAATACAGATGTAGATAATATAAATATATAGTTTTATAAATAGCTAGGTAAATATGCCACAAATCTTGATATATAGGTAGGTAAATATGATATAAATTGAGATATATAGGTAGGTAAATAAGGAATAGATATAAATATAGTAGAAATAGATGGATATATATTAGATATAAATAAATGAGATACAACTATAGAGATATATGAGGTACAACCACATAGCTACAGGGATATGAATATATTCACAGATATAAATATGCAGGTAGAGATGCAGATATAGAGGTAGTACAAATATAGATACAAACAGAGAAGTGAGCATGGTGTAGATATAAATAGATAAATGGAGTGTAAAATATGGGCAGCTACAGACACGGTTATATTACGGATATGCATATATAGAGATATAGACATAGATAAAAACAGAGAGATGGATCTAGATGCTCTTATAGTCTCTATACAGGTATATAGCTGGATAAAAGCATCCGTAAAGCTAGCTACGGCAGAGAGCTACAGGGATGCGTGGCACTCTGACGCACCTGTGGCCAGATGTGGACAGATGTGGGCAGAGACATGATACAGAGCCGCAGCAGCAGATGGGATGTGGGTGGAGACGCAGACAAAGACACAGAAGCAGACCGGTGCAAGTGCCCACCCCCGGGTGCCCCTCCTGCCTCGCCCACAGCGAGCCCGCGGTGCACACAGCAGCCTTGTCCCGGCCGCTCCTCGGGGCCCCCTTCCCGCCCGCCTGCACCCCAGCTCAGTCCGAGGGCCTCAGTAGCCCTGTCTGATGCCCCCGGGCCCGGCTCTGGGTCCTTTCCTGCCTGATGCTTGGGCACCTTCTTTGCAAGCTTTATTGATTTTTTATTTATTTAGTTTTGCAAGACAGATTCTGGGTATGTAGTTTATCTTGGCCTTGGACTCACTATGTCATAGTCCTGCCTGGCCTTGAACTCATGGCAATCCTCCTGCCTCAGCCTCCCAAGTGCTGACAGGTGGCATGTGCCACCATGCCCGGCTGGTTCACCCTTTTCTAAACTGCAGCCTGTCTTCTGGCAAAGTCGCCAAGTTTGCAAAGCCTCTTTTGTTTATTGCAAAATTGGAACTGATGGTGGGGTATGGTGCTACACGCCTGTCATCCCAGCATTCCGGGAGGCTGAAGCAGGAGGGTGGCAAGTTCAAGTGGAGCCAGGGCAACTTAGAGATTTAGCAAGACTCTATCTCAAAATTAATTTTTTTTTAAAGTCTGAATTGAGGAAGAAGAGACCCAGCCATTGGTGGGCTGGTTTTTAAGTGGAATTGAAATTCACCTGAACAAAAAATGTACCCGGTGAAACAGCACAACTCTGTGGTATTCTGCACACCCACCACACAGTTCCAGAGAGTACTCGTGACCCTAAAAGGAAACCCAGATTCCAGCAAGCATTTGCTCCCTATTATCCACCTCACCCCCTGGCCTCACTAATCTTTTTGTCTCTCTAGATTCACAAATTCCGGACACCTCAGGCAAACACAGTCAGATACTCGGCGGCCTGGGCTGCCTGGCTTCCTTCACACAGCACGATGTGTGCAGAATTCCTCTTCCTCATCGAGCTGCCTAGCAGAACTTCATGCCTTCATTTTTGTTTTTTTTAACAGTTTTATTGCAAAGAAGTGTAAGCCGGGTTGTTAGGAAAATCTTGGGCCTTCTGCTAGGAAGCCTGCGTTCTCTCTTATCAGCACACGCCTTGATTTAATGTCAGGCCAAAAACACAACTGTTTCCATTTAAGTTCTTCTTCCTTTTTTTTTTTTTTTTTGTTTCATTCATTTTTTTTTCCCCTCATCTATCCGCCTACTCATTAAAATTCAGAGAGAATCGGACACTATTCATTCCACAAATCCCCAATAACTGGACACCTTGCTTACTCCTCCGAAGAGCTCTGGGTTGAACCCCTGTCCGTGGAGCCCTGAATGTGCTAGTCTATTCTGTGCGCTTTTCTCTTTGGCCTGCCATGTAATAAATTACAGGACTCTTGAAATCTTAGGAAATGCACACAACAGGAAACTCTCCATGAAGCCTGAATTTATTTAGGTCTCACATGGTGCTGGGACAAGGAATGTGGGAAGAGACACATACCAGACTCATCTTTCTAAAGCAGTAGGATTTCAAAATTACAGAAAGAAGGGAATATTATATACAGTATTTACTACCTGTGGTTGGTGATTACCTGATGGGTGCATGGTTTACTAGGTCATATACAGAGAAGGTTCAAAAAAAAAATATGAGGAATTTCTATTAAAAAAAATTGCAAAACTACTATCTGGAATTGGGATTTTATGATTTCATGTGATTTCATGTAGTGGGAAAGTAAAGTAAGAAAAAAGCAGAAATCAACAACCTTGGAACTCTCTTGGCCTTTTGACTGGATGGTTTTACTTGGAAAGAAAATTTATCAAATTGTCAATAGAAAAATGGAGCCTTTCCAAAACTAGCGGCCAAGCATTCATTTCTGTTGCAGTCAATTTTGCTTTGAAAATTACCTAAAAGGGGGCTACGGGTGTAGTCGGGCTAGAGGGTGTACTTACCAGTGTAAGGTCCTCATTCCCAGAACCAAAAATAAAAAGGCAAAAAAAAAAAAAACAAATTTAAATGCTGTGCAAGCCAGAAGCAACACAAACCAGCAATATATTTCTCTAAATTGTGATGCTTGTTAAAAATTAATTTTATTGTGAATGTTTAAGAGATACAACATGACTTTACGAGGTGCATATAAATAGTAATACAGGCACTGAAGTAAAACAAATTAATATATCCATTATCTCACATCCTTGTTCGTCTTCCAGCCCCACCCAGGACAGCTTGAATTGACTCACTTTGCAAAAATCTTGAGTGTAGTCCACGTGTTTATCTCCTTAGTCCTCATGTCACACAAAGATGTACACTACATCTTTAGAAATGTTTATCCTACATCCGTGCAGCTCTACATCCTTTAGGAAAACGATGCCAGAGGCAAAAATCTGGGCTGTAGAAATAATGAGAAGGGTGTTGTTGTACAGTGTTTCATAGCTGGGTGTCATTTATTGCAAATAGAAGTGAGGTTAACTTTAACTGTGACCCTAATCCGCTCCCACAATGGCAAAGATAACAGGTTAATTTATACTTTCTCCCTTTTCATAGCTTGGAGTTATCGTGCCCACATTCCTACGAAGATATTTTAGAAAGAACTCTCCATTATCCGTAACATGCTGCTCACATGCCCTTCCCAACACAAACACACATGGTTTTATTCTCCTTCAGCATAAGAGAATTGCTTTTAACTTTTTGATAATAATTTTCCTTATAGGAACGAGGAGATACAGCACCGTGGTTTTGATTCGCAATTTCTTGATGACAAGTTTCGCTGAACAACTTTTGCATACCTGATAGACATTTGCATGTCTTGTTTGGAAAATTATCTATGCAGGCCCTTCACCCAGTGTTTTCACTGGGGTATTTGTTCATTTGGGTTTGTTTGCTGGTTGCTATGTTGTTGAAGAGGTTCTGTGTGTAGTTTGGATATTATGCCCCTATCAGATATGTATTTGGTGTGAAGGTCTTAGATATGGAGTGTACCCCAAAAGCTTCATGTGGTCAGAGATGGACTCAGGAAGGTGACTGGATTGTGGGCTCTGTGCCCCTCAGTGGAGTCATCATGGACGAGCTTCTGGCTGACTGTGCTGCAGGAGTTGGGCCTGGTTGGAGGAGGTCACTGGGGTGTGACCTGGAAGGGCAAGTTCTTGTCCCCGCCTCCTCCCTCCTCTCTTTGCTTTCTGCCCTCCATCATGTGAGCATCTTTCATCCCCCACGCCCATCTGCCATGATGTTCCTGCCTTTGAACAGCTCACCATGGACTGGACCCTCTGAGACAATGAGTCATCCAGGCTTGCTTGCTCTCTCTCTCTCTCTCTCTCTCTCTCCACCCCCATCTGCTTCCCAGCCGCCATGATGTATCTTTCTTCGCTCAACCCTGTCCACCATGATGTTCCTGCCTTGGCGCAGTTCACCATGGACTGGACCCTCTGAGACCATGAGCCCAATTCCACCTCTCCTCCTTTAAATTGTGTGTGTTAGGCATTTTGCCCTAGTCATGAATACATACCATTTACAAATATTTTGTCCCAGTCTATTGGCTACCTGTTCACTTCATTGCTTATTTGTTTGAGTGTGAAGAAGACTTTTAGTTTGATGTGGATCTACTTATTTGTGCTTTTGTTATTTGTGCAAAAAGCAATTATTACCCAGAATGTATGAAGAACTACTGCATTTTTGTTTTCTTTTAGAAATTTTGTAGTATCAGGTCTTATACTTTGAGTCTTGAATCGCTTTCTTTTTTCTTTCTTTCTTTTTTTTTTTTTTTTTTTTTTTTTTTTTTTTTTTTTTTTTTTTTTTTTTTTTTTTTTTTTTTTTTTTTTGGTGCTGGGGATCGAACTCAGGGCCTTGTGCTCGCAAGGTGAGCACTCTAACCACTGAGCTGAATCCCCAGCTTGAGTTTCCTTTGAGTGATTTTTTTTATATGGTGTAGGTAGGGGTCTTGTTTTATTCTGTTGCATGTGGAAATCCAGAAAGCAGATAATAGAATCATTTTCGAAAGGTGTTGGAGATCAGGGTGTTAGGGAGATGTTGGAGAAACAGTGCAAACTTTAAAATGAGTAAGTGTTGAATGCTGGGTGTACACCTTGGCGACCATAACAAACAATACTGTATTATAAATTTGAAATTTGCTAAAACAGTAACAGTAAATGTTCTCACCTTAAAATGCTCTCTGAGGTGATGGAAATATTCATTAGCGTGATTCCGTTAATTTATCAACAATATATAGATATATGATAACAACACTTTAGACCCCTTGTATATACACAATTTCAGTTTACTAATCATCTAGCAAAAGAGCTAGAGACTTTTTTGAAAAAGATAATTTCTAAGTCAGACAGGCTTTTCCAGATAAATGCACAAAAAGTGTTTTATAAATGATACCACATCACTCTAGGCAATTTTATCATTTTGGGTGTCTGTTTGAACCTATTTTGCTTCCTGCTCCCAAATATACTCATTCTTCCTATAAAAACACAATTCCAGATTGGAAATGCATCCAGGGACAATTTAATCTGGGACTTCTAAGTCATAGTACCAGGGGAATTTTGGGACTGGATCATTGTGTGTGTGTGTGTGTGTGTGTGTGTGTGTGTGTGTGTGTGTGTGTGTGTGTGTTGCTATGGGAATATGTTCAAGAGATTTAAGATCTAACATTATGACTTAGTTAACAACAACACATTGGGCTCTTGAAAATTGCTGAAAGTGTATATTCTCAATGTTGTCCCCACAAAGAAAAAAAAATAAGAATGTGAGGTTTAGTTGTTATACAATGTATGTGTATTTCCTAGCATCGTGTCACACACCATAAATAAATATGATTTTTATTTGTCAATTAAAATAAATAATTTTTAAAACACAGACATGAAATGGAGGATGAAATTATACATATAGGGTATTAGTAGTCGCTGGTCTCAAAATTTCCCATCTGAAGATGATGTTTATTCTCAGAAAGCAAACCCAGATTTCTATCTCCCTTTTCATCTTTTCAGGCATCCATTCATCTATCTATTGAAACTATTTATCTTGACACCCATCTATCTATTCGTATTTTAAAACCATCTATCTATCTATCTATCTATCTATCTATCTATCTATCTATCTATCTATCATCTATCTTTCTATCCATCCATCTTTTGAATTTATCTATGTATCCATCCATTCATATATTTATCTATTGAATCTGTCTACTCATCTATTTATATGTCTATCCAGCTATCCATTCATAATCTATTGAATTTCTCTCTCTCTCTCTCCATCTACTCATCCATTTATCCATCCATCATCACATCTATCCATCCATCCATCCATTCATCTACTGTATTTATGCATCCGCCTATCTACCCACCCATCTATCCATCCTCCCACCCATCCATCTATCTGCCATCCACTCATCCATCCATCCATCCACCCATCCATCCACCCATCCACCCATCCATCCACCCATCCATCCTCCCATCCATCCACCCATTTATCATCCACCCATCCATCCACCCAAGCACCATCCTTCCATCCATCCACCCATCCATCCATCCACCCATCCATCCATCCACCCATCCATCCACCCACCCATCCATGCTTCTATTTACTTATTGAATCAATTCCCTTAATCAATCTAAACATGTTCTCTTCTAATATATATTTTCTGTCTATTCTATTTGTTCTTATCATACATCTATTGTCACACATTCTATGTACATACAATGATAGACACACAGACAGAATGAGAGATTTATAAAATGAACAAGTATTTAAAATGAAAGGCATTTTTTGAGGAAACAAGTAACTTACTACACATGGACATTTAGAGACTGCGCTGATTTACATTTTATTCTCCCTAATTTACACAGTCGAGTGACGGCTCCCAGGGGACATTTCTGAGAACAGCCTCCTTTTCTTCTTTCCTCTTTACCACACATTCTGACCTCCTGCAGAGTCAGACTGCATCACACCTTAATTTCACACTCAAACACCTTTCAGAAGGCTGGCAGCTGGTGCCACCCAGTCAATGTTTCTGTGAGTCAACAGACCGTGTCCTTCATTCCTTTCCCAGCTGCTCCAGAAACTTGCTAGAAAAGCAAAGATGGTGAGAAGGGGTCCATTCCTCAAATTCCCTTTGCCATAACGTGCAATAAAATAGTGGTCCTCCTGCCAAATTTCGTCAGCCGCCCTCCCAGTACATCTGGTTCTATTTCAGGGCAAAGGAAGTTAAGTGTCTCATTATTATGCTTCTTGCACATGTACAAATGCTTATATTGGAGGTGGAGAGTTTGGAGGTGATTTTACTGGTATTTTCTGGGAACCAGGAGCAATTTGTGTCCCTGGCCCAATTGGTCTCTCAGTTGACCGTGAAGAAAAACATTATAATCTCACCTTCCATCTCTGTCTGTGTTAATCTTAATTTGTTTAATTCTAACTCCTAATTGGGAGCAACATGACTAAGTTTTCCTAGAAAAATAGTCACCAGGTTTAAATCATACGTGACTTTTGAGTATTTCCCTATCCCATTTGGGGAATTTAAAATTATCAATTTGATGTTTCATCTATTTTTAAATTTTGTTTCACTTGTATTTTAATCAATATTTTCAGTACGTAATGCTTAACATTCTGTGTGTGGATTCGGTGCATATACATAATATACCTTCATTCTTTTTTTAATCCTCTTTCCTCCCATCCCTCCCTGTTCATTCCAATTCTTGTTCCCGTTTCCCATTTACAAAAGCTCAATTTCCATTTGTGAAATGCTTTGAAGAGGTTAAATATAAGTGGTAGGAAGTATAATGTGTTGTGTAACATCAAACCTTATTTGAATTGATGGGAAAATAAGCAAAAAGGACAGTCTGAGCAATGCCAGAAAGTCAAAATCTGATTTTTCTCTTAAAAAAAAAAAAAGAAAAGAAGAAGACTTGGGGATTTTTTTTCAAAGCTTAGGAAGCATTCGGAATTCATGAGTTTGCTATTTTGATCATAATTTAAATCTCTTCCAGATTTCTACCCCTAGGGTGTATATATATATATATATGGCTTCGTGCTTTTAGGAAAGATCAAAATAGTATATTAAATGGTCTCAGAAGAGTTCTTGTACACATAAAAAAATATTGAGGAAGTTAATAGAAAATAAATCAGAAACAGAGAGACTGACTCTCTCTTTGGATGACACAAGCTTTTAAGTTCTAGGAATAAATGGAACAGCAACTGGATGATTGATGAAACTATGTCCATCACCCAGAAAGAAATATTTCACAATCTCAGAGCCCAGAATCTCTCTTCTTAACAAAAGTCAAAGTGTGATGTGGTAGCAAAGAGTGCACTGTCTTTGCTTTTAACACAAGAGAACATCTTGACTCTGTACATTTTTGATGTGTGGTTGGGAAATTCGATGCAGAAGACTTTGGAAGCTCAGTTACCCCCACGATTAGGTAGCAAACCCATTTTATGATGCTGAATTCAGGTAGCTGACAAAGGCATCGTGCCTGAAACAGATAAATCGCTTTAAAAATGTGTCATTACCCTGATCTAAGGGGCTCTCCAGGAGGCACCGTGATTTCCACCCTGGCCCACAATGGACTATTTAAAAGAAGGAGCTACGTCAGCCAGAACTGGGTGCCGCTGAGCCTCGAATGCCACCTTACCCAAATTCAAAAATAAGCCGGGCGCACACGAGTACGTACAGAATTGTTTCTCTGGTATGAGACACCATAAGTGTAAATAAGGACAAAAATAGATATTTAAAAATAGATATATAATAGATATTGTGAAAAAGAAAGAAAATATTTACATGGGAAGAGACCTAGAGAGGAAGGAAGGGAAAAAGAAAAGAAAAAGAGGAAAAAATGTAAAAACGTAAATAAAGGTGTTGTAAATAAGGAGGGGTAGTGGAGTTGAAGGCAGGGGTGGGAAGGGGGGAAAAACAAGATATATCATGTACAGGTACAAATTAACTATGATGAATGAGATCATTGTATATATTTAAATGTACCAATAAATTTTATTGGTAATAAAAAAATAAACTAACGAAAAAGTACTCTGAAAAAAAAAAATACAAGCTCCCAGTGAGTACCTTCTAACTTTATCTTGTTCCTCTTCCCTCAAACGTGCATTAGTTGTTTTTGGAGTTTCCTCATTGGAATTAACACCAAACCCTAAAAGAGAAAGTGATCGCTTTACATCTATCTTCAGAAATCTCCTGATGTGACACAAGAATACAATGACTGCTCATTTAAATCTCACGAGAAGGATGGTATTGGTCAGCTTTCCCATTGAGGGCACAAAATACCCGCCACTCACGAGCCGAAGGAACAAAGTTTTGTTTAGCTCGCAGGTTTATGCATTTGGGGCCACGGGCAGCTGGGTCCAAGGCAGAAACATCACGGTGGAGGGGTTTAGCCGAGAAAAGACACTTAATTCATGGGACCCAGAAAACAGAGACCAAGGCAAGAACCCAGAGAGAAAGGGAGCAGAGCCAAAGGTCATTGCCAAGGTCACACATCCATGACTCACTCAGACACAACCAGTGCTGGAACTAACTCATCTGTTAGACATCTCCCAAGACCCTCGAGTTAACAGTCAAGATTAACTATGACAAAGATAGTGTCTGCCTTAGAGGTCCATTTAAATTCCCAAAGAGAAACATTTGACAGAATAATTTCTGTCTCCAGAAATGTTGATCCTGTCTGATAATCATGCACCACCCCAAAATTGTCTACCTCTCCCACTTCCGCCATCCATTCTAGAAAGACCCGTGGGAGCAATGAATCCTGCTGGGCTGGTTGAAAATTACACTGTGTCACTGCCTCAAAGCGTGTGATAATCGCGTGTATCTTTTCTCCAATTAATCTGTATTAGTTAGTTTACGGCGGGAAACACTCACAGAGTAAAATCAGATTGCTCAGCCTGCAGCACAGTTTTGCAGATTTTATTGTCTGCATTACAATGAAAAAGAGAAATTCCACTTTGTCCTTCTAGAAACACAATTCTATTTGCTCAGGATTCTGTGGGTCAGGAATTTTGGCGGGGCTCTTCTACAGGGCTTGTCCAGGGCATCTTTGATAATCTCAGTGCAATTAGAGTTTCTCCGAGGATGGATGGTCCAAGAGGTGTGCTCAACCTTGCATGCCTGGCCGTGGGCAAGGTGGTGGGTTTGGGCTGGATCCCACACTTCTAGCAGCTCATCTTGAGAAATGGTTTGGTTTTTTGAGACAGGGTCTCGCTATGTAGTTCAGACTGGCTTTCAGCTCACTATGTACCACATGTTGCCCTCAGACTTGCAGCAATCCTCCTGCCTCAGCCTCCTGATGGGATTACAAGCATGCGCCACCCGGCCTGGCTAAGAAATGCTTTTCTGGCTTTATGACGTGGTGGTCCCAGAACTCAAGGCTGACAAATGCAACTGTAATATTTTCTTTTTCTAATTTAGACATTCGCCATATTTGTCAGCCACATCTAAAGACACTGATGAAGGAGGACTTGCAGGTCTGCTATAGTACACAAGGCTGGTTGTTATTTGTTGACTGAATTGAGTTTTCTTGCCCGGAAAGTATACTTATGATTGAAATGGACATTATATATAGGACCAGTTAAGTCATTGTCCAGAGATAGCTCTTAAGGACAGAAATTTAAAAATCCAAAGCTCTTTAGTTGAGATTCTACACACGGGAGAAGTATCTGTTTAGCAAGTTGTCAGGTTTTTATTTCTTCTGTAGGAGTTATAAGGAGCCTGGGGTGTCTCCAAGCAGAAAGCAAGTAGAGGAACAGAAACTCGTGTCCCCCATGTCACCCTCATGGTGATGAGACCAATGGATGGAGGATGGCCACCCATCTGTGCAGCTCAGGGGTTTGGCACCAGATCTGGGAGTCCCTAAGAAATGAAAATCAGTCGATGATTAAGTCTCTTATATGTGCATTGACATATTCACATCCTCCTATATACTTTTTTTCAAGAACTGGGAATTAAACACAAAGAGCACTGAACTACATCCCCAGCCCTTTATTTGGTTCTATTTTACTTTATTTTATTGAGACAAACTCTTGGTGAGTTGCCCGGACTGGCCTAGATCCTGTGACCCTCTTGTCAGGCATGCACCACCAGGCGGGGTCATGTCACACACTTTAATCATCTCCAGATGATTTTGTGATATCTAATATCATGTCAAGGCTATGCAAATAATTGTTGTACTGTGTTATTTAGGGACTAATGACAAGAAAGAATCTGTATTGGTTCAGTACCAATGCAATTTTTTTTTCAAATATTTCCAATCCATTTTTGGTAAAAGGGACATTGAATTGGCAGATGAAGAACTGCACATACAAAGGGTGGATCACAAACACACACATAGATGCACACACACATCAAGTTTTGTCAGCACAGTTTGTGATTTTCCTCTTACAGACAGGATTCTATACTTTAAATACCGTGTCCTGCATGTAGACAGCTGGGATGCTTTGAACACATGCCACATTTATCAAAAGAGCCAAAGAGCCTGTGCAGAAATTCTGCATGAGGAAATAAGTTGGAGTAGATGCTCGGTACCTTTTAAAGTCATTGAATGATATGTTTATCCAAGATGGCTCATCCCAGGAAACCAAGTGTTTTATGGACTATTGGGGATGGATCCATGAAGGGACTCAAAATATCATCTTCTCATAGCAATAAGTCTCTTTTACAAATACAGACAGCAGATCTGCAGTCTCAGACCCAGGCAGGAGCTGGCTCCAAGACAGGATGTGAAATCACAAAAATCGTTTTTGTTTTCAGTTTGTGTTAGCCTGGAACAATAGCATGTTTTAAGGGAATAGGGTGTGTTTCAGATCTCTACTTGGCTGGGACATCTTTCATAATGTCTTCAATTTGTAAAAGAGAACATAAAATATAATTGTGTTAGCTTTCTGTGAGGAAACACCTAAGATTAACAGTTTGAAGGACAAGGGGTTGAACTGGGTTCATGGTCTCAGAGGGTTCAGTCCATGGTTGCTGCTCCAAGGCAGGAACATCATGGCAGAGGGGTGTGGAGGAGGAAAGATGCTCACATCATGGTGGCCAGGAAGGAGAGAGACAGGGAGAGAGAGAGACAGAGAGAGAGCCTGAGCGACTCATGGTCTCAGAGGGTTCAGTCCATGGCTGCTACTCCAAGGCAGGAACATCATGGCGGATGGGTGTGGAGGAGGAAAGATGCTCACATCATGGCAGCCAGGAAGAAGATGAGGACCAAAAATAGCTTTCTAGGACATGTCTGCAATGAGTGACCTGCATTCTCCAATTAGGAGCCACCTTCTAAAGTTTTTACACTGCCCAATAGCCCATTCAGCTCTGAACCCCAAAATGGATGAATCCACTCACGATGTAAAAGCCCTCATGATCCAGTCACCTCCCAAAGGTCCCATCTCTGAATACTGCTGCATTGGGAACCAAGTCTTTGACATATGAGATTTTGGGGGACAATTTGAATCCAAATTATACAAATACTATATTATATAATATCACAATGTAGTAATAGATTATATTAGTTATATCACTGTAATACTATATTATGGTTATATTGTGTAAAATTGCATATTATACTCTGATTATGTAATAATTACATGTATAATTCTATATGATCATGCTATATAGTAACTATCTCACTGTCTAATGGTACAACATCATTTAATGATATAGTATAAAATACAGTTATATCCCTGTGGCCCAAATACCTGACAAGTGCTATTTAAAGGAGGAAAAGGTTGTTTTGGTTCATGTTTCAGTGGTTGGAGTCCATAGTTAGCTGGTTCCAATGTAGAAACATCATGGCGGAAGGGCTTGGCTGAAAATGGGAGCCAGGAAACAGAGCAAACAAGGAAGAGTCCGAAAGGAAGGGGCTAGGGCCAAAAATATATCCTTCCAGGTCATACCCTCAGTTATCTACTTCCTCTAACCAGGCACCAAATCTTCAGCTAAAACTCAGCTATGGACCCGTGGACTGATCCGTTGATGGACTGACCCACCAATGAGTGTAATGTCCCCACGTTCCAGTCACCTTCTGAAAAACCCCCTTCTGAGCACATAAAACTTGTTGGGAGACATTTTGGTCAAAGCATACCAGCTGCACCCACTGCCGCAGAAAATGATACTCATGGAACTGAGCCAGGTACAGCAGGAAGAATTGTGTGGAATAATTCTATCCTCAAGTGATAAGTATGACAGCCCACCGGCTTAGCTGATTTTTGCAATTTTCTGAGACTAATGCTACTTTTATTCAAATAAACTGAGGGCCGTTGGGAGGGGATTGGACCATGAGAACTTTTGTATCATTGATATTTCGCTCCTTTAATCAAACTACCTCAGAGTGGCCAAGATAATCAGCCGTGTTCATTTTTTTATGGAAGTTATAAAAAATTGCCACGTGCTTGGTGAATTCAACCAGTACAACTCGGATCCTTTACAGTTCTGGAGGTCAAAAGTCTAGCTTTGTTTTAACAGGCTAAAATCAAGGTGTCAACAAGGGCCGGTTCTCTGGTGGGGTTCAGGGAAGAATTAATTTCCTTCTCTTTCCCAGGTGCTAGATGCTACTTGTTGTCATGGCTTGGAGCGCCTCGTCCATCTTCAAAGCCAGTGATGGTAGATTGACTTTCTCTGGTGGTATAAAATCTTACTGATGTCCTTTTGCGCCTGTCTCTTCTATTTTAAGAACATTAGTGGTGAAATTGGGCCTGCCCCGATAACTCTGGCTAATCCACTTTATGGACAGGTGATTAGCAATCCTATTTCCACCTTTGGAAATACAGTTCCTCTTTGCCGTGTAACCTAACACTCAATCTGCTCTCCATATTAACAGGTTCTAGATCCAAACAACCAATATGGAAAAAAATACTAGTGTGTCTTTGATGAACATACATAGACTTCTTATCATTCCTCCTTAAAGAATACAGTACGACAACTACTGCCATAGCATTTGCATTGTAGGAGGTATTATCAGTCATCTGTAGATGGTATAAAGCACACTGGAGGATGTGCGTGAGTCATATATCAATAGTGCACCATCTTAGGTTCAGGATTTGATCATCCAAGAATTTTGGTACCTTGAGGCAACCCAGGAATGAGTCCCCTGAGGAGACACGTGATCATCTTCATTTGAGTCTATGTTTCAGTAACTCTGCAACTCAATCCTGATACTCAGTATGTTACACACACACACACACACACACACACACACACACACACACATATACACACAACACCCCCATGAATCAACCTAATACAAATCCGGCGGGCCTTGGAAAAATAAACTGGAGGAACATTTTGCTTTTTTGTCCATACATGGGGAGGTTTTTCAATATATAAATTATTCATAGCGTGTCAAAGAAGAGATTTCATGTGGCAGAGGAGAAATCAGCAGGGACCAATTTAGACGCATCCCCTGTGAAATTCGCTCTCCGCGGTAGATGTGTGTATGGTTAGTGAATGAGGTCATCCTCCAATATATCGGAACCCAAATTGTAGCTATAAATAGGCTCCCCATAAGCTCCACACATTGGGAGGTTAATTTTCGCAATGGTAGCAAATTTTAAAAATGGAAGCTCATG
The DNA here is from genome assembly GCA_004026905.1 of Hystrix cristata. NCBI lineage: Eukaryota > Metazoa > Chordata > Mammalia > Rodentia > Hystricidae > Hystrix > Hystrix cristata. Next base: position 18,272 of record PVJO010027859.1, read on the forward strand.
TTGCTTCTACATCTGGCTACCGGGTGTGCACAGTGGTCCCATGGAAGCATGGGATATGTCATAGATGGCTCCGGCTGAAGCTTCAGTAACTCTTTAGACTTGTTCCATTGCTCGTAGACACGCGGCGTTGACAGCATGTTGGGGAAAGGAGGCAGAGATGAGTCCAGATGGTCCCCACTGTATAAAGCTTCTACTTGAATGATTTTTTTGACCACTCTGTTTTCCAAGACCACTGCAGCATTATAATTGTGAGACGGTTGATACTCGATTACAAAATAGGCTTTTTGTTGGGTGGTTTTGTTCAACTGCAGGCTAATGTGAGGATTCTGAGCATGTGTGCATTTTGACTTGTAATACTTTCAGCTTGTGACGATTTTGTTGGGATGGGACCGTATACATTAATAAAAATCTATGCTATAAGTTAGCAACCAGTAGTTGGTTGGAGGTATATAAACCATGCACTATGGGGAAAGAGGAAAGAAGAGAGAGATTCCTCAATGCTGAACTCATAAACTTGCTATAAAAAGACCTCTTCAGGCTCAACGTTGAAGAGCGGAGATTTGTACACCAGCAACTGAGGGATCCATTGCACAGAGACTTTTGTGTTGTAAAATAAGCAAGGCGTGAGGACAAGTGTGCAGAGAAGCGATTTCGTTGGGTGTCCTGCAGACTGGGGTACTGGAATCATTAAGTGTCAGTGTAAGGAAGGGTCTGTTTTTCAGCTTTTTACTGTGGAAATTGTCATAGCTTAAATAGGAAGTGTCCTCATGTGTTGAGGATTGGCTCCCATTGAAGCAATGGTCAGAGATGGGGGCCACACCAGGGACGGGATCATGAAAGCTCTAAGTTCAACAATGGGCTAACCCATCGATGAGTCCACTAGCTGAATGGTCTGTTAGA
>PVJO010027860.1:0-19064 GCA_004026905.1 Hystrix cristata
TATCTATCTAGGCTACCTGCCCTCAGGGCAGCCTACACTCTAGATCCAGCTATCTCTTACCACATGAGGCTTTGGGGGGACATCTAGACACAAACCATAACAGTAGCGTCTTATGCTAATGTTACAACAAACTGGGTAGTACCGTATGGGAAAGAAGACCTTAGAGTGGTGTGCTGCAGTGTCATGAAGAGTTCAGATGGAGTTTTCATCCTGGCTTACTCGCTCACGAGCGTCGTGAACTCAGGGACATTCTCGTGCAGTATGTGCTCATCTTTGATACTGTTCCATAGGTCTGCTCTTCTGGAGTTAGTTATGTCACCCACTGAGCAGCCAGTATGTGCCTCAGAGTTGTGAGAGTTCAATGAAAATGAGTGCAGTGCCTGGTTCATATCGGATATTCACATAAATATTATTATTAACTATTGTAATAGTTATTTTTGCTATTCTCAGTGAAAACATTGATATGCATACACTTTGAGTGACAGAATGTATTCTACCAAAATATTGAGCAAAAATCAAAATACTATTCGGCACTTTTTAGTAATACTTCATTGTTGACCCTGTAAAATGACAGAATCCCTCTTCTGTTAAAATTTCACTTTGGAGATGAAAGGCCTGTCTAAGAAGAATGCATCCCTGGCCAAACTCTCCGGAGGAAGAGAAGAAGTAGATTTTCAGCACCTGCCTTAGTCTCTACGAAGTCTCGCACAAGGTTTATTTTCTCGATATTCATAGCTATTCTGAAAGTTTTTTTAAAATTCCTTTTTGCAGCTGAAGAAGTGAAGGCTCAAATGACAAGGTTAGTGAGTGACAATGTCACTTGTAATGAATAATGATAAAAAGGACAGGCTAAACCTAAATTGTGAATCTGTGTCTAAAATCACTAGGGAGCAAGATGAAACACAGACAGTGTGAACACCTGAAAAGGATTACTGAAAGCCTAGACTCCACCTGTCTGAAGAGTACGTGCCATCTCATTAGTCTTTCAGTCTGTTGACTAGGGAAGTAAATGTAAGTTTCATTTTTCAAAGACAGTTACCTTTTTGGCGACAGAGTTACAAAAGGCCAAATTTTGTTCTTCATGTGTTTCACTAAAAATTTAAAAACTCCCATTTCCAAGTGTTTCAAAAAGACGACCTGTCACACTTCAGCAGTTAGTTGTCAGATTTTTTAAGCCCTTACAGGACAGGTAGCATGTCCTGTGATAGATACAGGACTTGGACACTGCTTTGCCATGAAGGATTGATTTTAGTGTTTAGCAGACTCAAGCGTGCTGTAAACCATTTACAACTTCTCCATCACCTCGACTTCAACCCTTAGAGTCAGTTCTGAAACTTTCACTTATCTTCGTATCAGTTTTCAAATTCTGTGTTTTCTTTCCTCTCTAATCACTTTTCAAAGCAAATGTAATTTCCTTCTTGAAAGCTCCCCTGATTTCACCCCTAACGTGTATGTTTTTCTTCTTCGATTGATCTCTGGTATTTAGCATGTAATGTCTACCAGTCTCAACCCACTACAAATATGATGTTTTTATTTAAAAACTAATAAACTCTATTTATTATGACACAGTGACCAGTGGTATACAATAGTGTGTTTCTATTATCTAACAGAGTGCTTGTACATAGTAGGTTCTTTGTTTCATGATTTAGTGAAATAAATGGCTTTGATTGTGGTGGGAGCTCAGTGAGATTTTTGAGACCTGTGATAATATATTGTAATATTCAAAATTAAATTGAGAAAAGAAAACAGAAAAAAAAGCCAAACATGGATAGTATTCTTGAAATTATATAGTTATTATGGGCTTCATTGTTGTTGGTTAAAGGTTAGACTAGAATCTTTTATTACACATGTGGTAACCACACATTCTCATGTGAATAGATTTTTCTTGATAATTTCATTTGAAAAAACTGGGATAGGCAGTCTATGCCTATAGTCCCAGCTACTTGGAAGGGTAAGGCCAAGAGGATTGTGAGCTCGAGGTCATCCTGTGCAACATAGTGAGACTGTCTCAAAAAAAAGAAAAAGACCATGACAAACCTGACTGGATAAGGATCAAACTAATGCTTCTAAAATAGATGTTTGTGTCTCTTTATATTAATTATATTCTCCCACCAGCAACTACCAAAATGCAAAGTGGTTATTAAAGGTTTAAGATAGCTTTGAGCAGTAGCTATTTTAAGTGCTTTTAATTGAATGAAATATGTTAAATTATACAGATAGGTGCTTTTTAAAAACATGTGTTTAAGATTCAGATATTATAGTTTAATACTTTTTATATTTAATATCATTATTTAACCTAATTGTTAGGACAATATTTACTGGGTAATAGTTACCAGTGTGTGACCTCAAGGATAGCTGGGAGGTCCGTAATACAAAGCTTTTAGCTGCTTAAGACATGAAATGTGTGAATACGTATTTAAAAATCTTCTATTACAACATATAAATTAATAGTTTATATCAGTTCTAACTTAAGGATATTTGTGCCTCGTATAATATTTTCCAGTTTACTCATTCATTTATTTTATAAATATCATAAATAAATTTAGCTCATTTACATATTTATGTATTTTAAATAGACCAATGTAAATAGTTTCTTATCTGCCATATGTTGAAACACTTTAGTGAAAAAATAACTGCCTAGTCAACAAAGATGGCATTGAATTGCACTGTTTTGGAAAAAAAAGTTAAGCGAACTAGATGCCTGTTAATCTGGTTCTTTAAATATCATAAACAAAAGTATCAGAATGTGTTTCCAAGGACAAAGGCGGGGTTTTCTGGGCTTTGATTGGTTGCTGCCTCGTCCTGTCCCGCAGCCATCCCTAATTGGCTTTGGGTAGATTGGAATCACATAAGCAGGGTGACATTTATTACTTCCCTAGTTGTTTCTTTGCACTGAGCCCTGAGATTCCCAAGGAGTAACCGTTAAAGATTTCTTTCATTTCATCCCCGATCTACCAGAGGGGCTCACTGTAGGAAGAGCAGGCATGAGTTTGAGTGCGAGAAGAGTCACTCTGCCTGCAATAACGCCCATAGTTCTACAGAAAAGGGTATGTGACTTCTTTTGCCTTCTTTTCCTCTGATTTTTCTTGCTGCCCCCCCATAACTGTGTGCTTCCTGATGTGTTAGACACTTTTGTATCCTTGAGAAAGACTGTTATTGAGACCATGGATAATTATAAGACATATTACTGGAATTTAACTGAGGAACAAAATGCTGTTTCAGGCCATCGCTGTAGTAAAAACATGTATGTAAAAGCAGTTCAGTCTAAAGTTCAGGTCATTGTGATTTAGAGACTGTAGTTAGAAGCTTTTAATTCTCTTTTTTGCCCCTCATACTGTAACCTCAGGCCTATTTGCCTTTATGTCAATAGGAAATCTTCTAGCTATTATGATTTATATTTGTTTGCTAAGGAACAATTTCTTTGTTTCAGTATAATTCATAATGTGTCCATCTTTTCACTGTTGAATGAGCTAAATAATTGTTTTACTTTTAAAATATGTGGCACCAGTTTTTATCATCAAGTCTGTACCCATTCCTACTGAATTTCTTTCTGTTTACTTAAGAAAAACTTTCCATGTAATTCCGCCCGAAAGGGTTTCCTGTTAATTATTAATGCAATCAACCTGTGTATGAAAAATATTAGTTTTTTGTAATGATCACTTTCCTGTTTTACTTGTAGCACAGCATTTTATAAGGTGAAATATACACCATAGATTTAGCCATTTAAACCTCTTTTGCAAATACACCGAATAGGACACATTGCATTAAACTCCTTAAATAATCAAATCCATTGCATGGAGAAGAACACATTAAAGCACAATTTTTGGCAATATGCATTCTGAATGGTTTTGGTGACACTAGAAGCTGTAATGTTTATTTCTGAACTTGACTTTTAATAGTTAACTGTTAACCAGTGCATTCTGCTAAGTCAAAGGTCATGTTTTAATTTACTTGAAACATGACAGATCGAACAATTAAGGTTTTTTTCTTTTTAAAGAAGCGTTTCTTTTTTTATTGTTTTTAATATTTAAGTTTTCATTTATTTTTGTCCAGTTGCCTATTTACTAGGAACATTTTACTTGGCTTTGAAATAACTGTGTGATAATTTTACCAACATGTGTTCTCTATCTTTCTTGATGCTTTTCTCTTAAGTAAATTTAATTAAAAATATTTTGCTTTGAGTTTGAATCTTTATTTCGAATTGGACTTTCATTAATAATGACAATATAAGCTCTCTGACTGTGAACATGAAATGGTATATTAACATGCATCAAATTTGTGTTCTTTTATTTGAATTCTCTTTTCTCTAGTTAATATTGTAATTTAGATTGAGCAAGAAACTGTCATCTTGCAGTTTTTTAGTGAAAATATGTTGGTATGATGTCTGGACTCTCCTTTTACTAGCTGTGTGACCTCCAGCAAATCACTTAAATTCTGAGTCTTTACATCTGTACCTGTACAGAAATGGCTGAGGAGTTTTCAATAAAAGATCTCTTCAGTTATGTTTGTGTCTGTAATTCTGTGAACCTGTAATACATTTTATGTTTTCATGGTTATAGTAAAATATATGAATAATTTCTTGCCTTTTCAGACATAGTATAAAACAATAGACATAGATACTATCATTTTCAAGGACCTTGAGCAGTTAATGTAGGAGAAATTGATAGAAGTAAAATTTGGCTAGAAAACAACTTTTAGCACTGATTGCCAAGCAAAAAACAGATTACTCTGGAAAGCTATGATTCTCTTTGATGTTAGATTGATACGTTACTGTGATATTTTAATAAATTTTTTCAAGTTTTCTTTATAATTATATAAATCAAAATTTCCTATGCTCAACTCTGTTATTCCTTTTCAGTAAATAGACATATTAAATATTGAAAGCATTTATGCTATTTCTTTCTTCTAATATTTTAACCCCTAAAGGACCCGTTTGTCTAATCAATTGTTCTGAAAATTTGAATATCTTTTATTGTAGGAAGTGGCTATTCTTCTTGCTTTTTTTAGAGAAAGAATTGGATATTTTTCTGGCTAAAATGACATCCGTCTGCTCTGGTCACTCCATGACTAAATTTTTTTTTTCTTTCAAGATAGAAAATTATTCCAAACTTCTAATTAACTGTCATTTTTCATCATATTTTAAAATGATCTTAATAATAAATACAACTGTTTCTTAGCATATTTGAGGGGTATCTTCTTATTTTCCAGGGAAAGAAGGTGCTTTTTCCATAGGTTTTGTATAAAGCTTGTTTATCCTGTACAATGACTCTTGCAAGGTAATTTACCAACTGAAATCCCAATCATTTGAAAGGCCAAGAGCTTACAGGGAGACTAGGGATTTAGCTCAAGGGGTAGAGCGCTTGCCTAGCAAGCATAAGCCCTGAGTTCGATCCCCAGCACCACCCCCCCGCCAATGCTTATTGGAAGTGCTGGATAGCACCAGGGTGGGTGTGTGTATGTATGTATTTATTTATTTATATCAGCCAATGTGTTGGATCAAAATGTCCCAAGAGTTCTCTTGAGTGTTTATTAATTTAAATTTTAAACCTTGTTTTTAACCTGGTATGGATTTGTCTTGTAACAGAGCAAGTTTGATCTTTTGGAGAAGGAAGTATTGGTAGACTCATTTAAGTAAATGGGGAAGAATTTTTTACTTCCTCTAGGATTTATTAGGATCTGATTTTCTTGAATCCGGTGAATCACATGTTAGTGAAGGTTTTAGCATATCCATCACCAAGCACACTAAATGTTTCTTTTACTTTATAGCATTTTTTTCAGATAACTGTTAGATTGTGGCTTTTCTTTTCTTTTTTCGTTTTTTTTTGTTTTGTTTTGTTTTTTTTTTTTTGGCAAGTGAGAAGATTGAGTCTCTTGAGTGTTGAGTGACTTATGCAAGGTCATCCAGAAGGTCAGTGGCAAAGCTAGAAATAGAATCTAGATCTTGTGACTTCCACTGTGTTTTGCCTAGATATGTGTTACCTCCTGAAATTAATATGTTAATGAAATTGCCTTATGGTGTGTATAATTACCGTTCAACTTTAAGTCTGGAATTAGCTTAGGCAAATACTTTAATCTTCCTCTGTACCTCCACCAACTCCCATATGCTCTAGAATGGAAAACATTTTATGTAGAAAGCACTTGTAAGTAGCAAAGAGTGTGTGTGTGTGTGTGTGTGTGTGTGTGTGTGTGTGTGTGTGTGAGAGAGAGAGAGAGAGAGAGAGGAAATTTATACCTGGCCATCTAGATTGACACATTGCATCAAGAAAACGTTTTAAGGTTCCAGCATTAATAAAAGACTCAAGCATTGTAAAGTGTAAATTAAATACAATACAAAATGCTTTTTCTTTTATAGAAACCCCGTAAGGTCAGAAGGCCAGATGTCCATCTTTCTTGATTCTGTGGGGAAACATGTTTCAAATCACTATCAGACTAACATTGTTTTGCAAATTACGTTTGCAAGTACTTTTGCATTCTTTATCCCTACTACATTTATAGGTGTTCTTAAGCACACAAGATCCTGAGGTGTCTTCAAAAACCTAAGAGAAAAAAGTGGTAATTTTTACAGTATACTTTTTCTTAAGATTCAAATCCTTTTGAAAATTTATAATACAGTGGCATTTATAAAATCTAATTCTCCATCCATACAAGAGAATCATGTATGTTGTAACCGTCCTTTTTATAAATCATTGCTGTGATTTAAAAAAAAAAAATGTTCCTCTGGAGCAGCAATGGCAAACCTTTTAGAGCTTTCCATGATAACAAACAGCCAGCTGTAGCTGGCGTGCCACAGGTTCGCCACCTTTGGTCTAGAGGAAAGAATACAGATTTTTTTCACTCTTTTTCCCACAGAAATTTTTAATCTGGAACCAAACCAGCACAGATTCCTGAATGTCCCTCAGCCTACCCGGCTTTGTGAGAAACCTCCACTCAGCACACTGTTTCCTGCTTGGACTTTAAATGACATTTAACATTTGTGGCTCTGACATCTGCTCCTAGGGTTGTGCTCTTACTGTCTGTTGTCTAAGTCTCAGCTTAGGCAGTGGTCACATCCTAGAGACTCTGTTCACCTTTATTGTCTTGGTGTTTTAAGTCAGAATCGCCAGACATCCCCTTGTTACTTGTTGGTAAATTCAGCAACAACTGCTCATGATATCAATTTTATTATTACCTTGTGTATTATTCGAATCTAATTAGCAATCGCTAGGTGTGTATTTGATGCATCTTGGCTTTTAAAATTTGATTTTTAGTCTTCTCTGTGTATCTCATTTATTTATGTATGTCCTGTACTACTTGGCTTTCAAAATATTTGCTAGTTCTACAATTAAATTTTAATATTTTAAGGGCTAAATCTTTAAATAAAGTGCTTCTTCACTTACAGGCAGATTTATTTTCCTGTAACCAGCAAAGTCAAAGGACAGTGGATTAAGCAGGGGAGGGATTTATTTTTCTTTCACTTTACAAGTAGGGTCAGTCCAAAGCTAAAGTGCTGCTTCACAATGTCCTTAGGCAACAAAACTCCTTGCTTTCTATTATATCTTCCCTAGTGTGGGTCTTTTTTCCTTTTATGGAAAGATGCAAATCTCCAGTCATCCTCTTCACAGTCTTGGCGTGGACAATGGGAAGAATCAAGGGAAGCCTGGCTTGCTTTATCTTATCTTAATGTGGCACTCAACCTGGAGCTTCTGCTGCATCTTCCTGGCCAAGATTTTGTCATGTGGCCAACTCTGGATGCAAAGAAAGTCAGGAAATACAGACTTAGAGCTCAGCACATTGTCCTCTTGGACAGTCATGATTCCTTAAGAAGGGAAAGGGGAAAGGTGGCTTTTGTGGGTAACTAGCTGTCTCTCCTACAAGTGCCTCAGACATATTGGGCATTCAGTATGTGTCTTGGATTTTTACTACTGTGCTGTTAGATACAAAGTAAGGTTATGTCTTTTGAACAAATGTACTCAGTAATTTGTTTGAGGAAAGTAGGTGTGGGATATGGAGGAAGGTAATGAAGTCCCTGATGGTAGCTTGAATTTAAGTAGAGGACTTGCGTAGAAGATGGCAGTGAGCTGGTCATGAGCGTTGCGACTGTTTTTTTATGCAGAGTTCAGAGTTCTCATTCTTATTAAACCTTGTGTTTTAGTTTGTTTGTTTTTGTTTTTTATGCCTTTTGCATTTTTATACAGTGTAACTTAGTTTTGCATTTACTCAGGAAGTTTGCCACATAGAAGATGGTTTTTGTATTTCCACAAAATGTTTTCTTTCCTGAGAAATGAGCTTTTAGGAAGTGTGCCCTAGTAAAGCTGTGAGTTTTAGAACTAGGAAGCCATGCTCTGCCACTAACCCAAAGTGTGTCTTTGAGCACATTCTTGTAAACCTTTCTGAGAATCAGTTTCCCTGTCTTCACAGTAATGATGCACCCTCACAGAATAGCTGTGAACATTAAATAAAGTGTTTGACACACAGTAGAAGCCCAGCACATGAATTTCTTTTTCCCTGACCTGTGAGGTGGCATGATTTTTTTGGTTTGTTTGCTTGTATTTTGACCTGGAGTCTCGCTGTGTTGCGCAGAGTGGCCTCTAACTCGCTGTACCCTGCCTCAGCCTCCTCAGTAGTAGGCACTGCTGCTGTGCACAGCCACACCCCACTTTGAAATGGTGTATCTTACTAGTTTCATAAATAGTTTAAAATCTCCTTGTTATTAAGAATTTAAATTTTACATGTCCTGTCCTGCTAAAAAGCTTATACAGAGATTTCCTTTTTAGCAAATGAATCTAATAAAAAGTGGTTGTCCTTTATGCAGTGCTACCAGGGAAAGAAGGATGATAAACCTTTCAAATGTTTTTCCCACTGTTCCCTTCCTATAACTTTAGCAAAGCTCTAGTTTGAATTAAAAAAAAATTAACCTATTATATGCTGATGAAATTTTTATAAAAATCTGGAAATGTAGATATAAAGGCAACAAGATAGGTGGTTAGATGATCCTTCCTTTCAGTAGCCGAAGGAGTTTTTATTAGGGACTTCTGGACTGTGCATCTCAAAGAGGTAAAACTATATCTAGCATGAAGACATTGTCTCACTAGATAAGAGGTAATAATAGTTTAGCTAAATAGCAGTGTGGCACATGTTACCTTTAACCAAGTACACAAGTACCTGGCACAGAGCTGGTAGACACAGACTGAGCATCCCTAATCCCAAAATCCCAGATCTGAAATGCTCCAAAATGTGAAGCTCTTTGAGAATCAACATGAGTCCATAAGTGGGAACTTCTATACCTGACCTTGTGTGGTGAGTTATTATCAAAACACAGGTACACTAAAAATACTGTGAGAAAGTACCTTCGGGCTATGTATATGAAACTAATTCTGTGTTTAGACTTAGGTCCCATCCCCAACATTTCTTCACACACACACACACACACACGCACGCACGCACGCACATAAAAGTTACTTCAAATTAAAAAAAGTCCAAAATCTGAAACATTTCTGAATTCGACAAGCATTTTAGATAAAAGATACCCAATCTGTAATTACTATTACTTAGATAAACACAATTTTTTATTTTAAAAAAGTGAGCTCCTTACATACTGACCTATTAGCTTTTCCTTCTGAACATTTCCCTCATGGTTGCTTTTCATTGACGTCCCCCCCAACTCCCACCAAGTTTTATCCTCGGGGGAGAAAAGCCACACACTCCAGCCTTTTCATTACCTTTATCCAGCTCCAACTTGCTGCTGTGGGCAATTTAGAATCCTCACTGTGCTCCACACAGACCAATAAAAATAAAAACAGCTACAATCTGTTCAGCACTGATTACACATTCTCTTTAATCCTCGTAAGAACGCTCCAAGGTTGGTGGCCAAGGCTGTTCTAGATGAGGAAAATTGGCTTGGAGAAGTGAAGTGTCTTCCCTAAAGCTCAAGCTAATAAACGACAGAGGCAGAGCTGGGTTCCAGGCCCCGCTGCACTGTTACCAGGCACAGAATGCATACTACTTTCTGTGGTGTAGCCAAAAGCCTTCTCCTTTCCTCGGTTCTCTGCGCAGGAGACAAGTCTCACCTCTTCTGCCAATTTGCCTTCTACCCTCTTCTTTGTTTTTCTTTGCCTTTTCCCCAACCTGGCTTTGAAGATGTAGTGACTAAAGCAACATGTCCGTGTATTTTAGAGTGCAATGGGACCATCAAGGTCTCTTGGAATTTCCCCACAACTGTCTTTGCTTTGAAAAACTGAAAATACTAATAATCATTAAGATTGAGTGCTGTCAGTGTGCTAGGGGTTTGCCCATTTCACAGTGTGAGGAATCTAAGACTTGTAATTGATAGTAAGCCTGCGGCCCCGAATCTGATCGCAGAGGAGACTCCAGAATCCCCAGCCACTGGGGATACTTGGACTGAACCTTCATGAGAGAGGCACCGGGCCTCATATTACTTTGTAAACTACAATGCATGGTCCATGCTTGGCAGTGAAGGCAGATTAAAAATAGCTGGTCTGATGCACAGTCTCAGCCTCTGGCTTGGGGCGGTCTGCAGGGCTGTCTCCCTTGGCTGTGCCCCAGTCCCCTAAGCCAAATCTTAAAAATAATAATCTTTTCTTGACAGAAGAAAGAAGCGAGACTTTTGGTAATTTCAGATATTAACCCCCACCGAAAGAATAAAGATTTCTACTCTTGTAGGATATTAAAAATGCTTTCTCTGAAGATACTTCTAAAAGAGGTATTAACAAAATTATTTTAGCAAAAAGCAGCACTGTTAGAAAGTGATTATAGCCTCTATTCAGACATGCACGTTGGACACATACATTCAACTTTATTGAGGAAAATAGCAGGAATATTATTCCAAAGGTTCTGAAGTTAAATTCACTTAGGTAGTAAGATCAGTACTTGAAGAGCAACTGTGACATCATTATTCCAAATCCCAGGGAGAACTTGAAGTTTGAATTTCAGAGAAGATTCATTCCTACCCCTTGGGCACACACGTGCACACACACACGAACATACATACCCCTGCACCCACAGACAGACATGTTTCCCTAAAAAAAATCTGTATTGAATTTTCAGATGTAGAAATTATTTACTTTAAAAATTCAAGTGGTCAAGAATTTTAAAAATGTATTTTAGGGGCTTTGGATTTAGCTCAGTGATTAGAATGCTTGCCTTGCAAGCACAAGGCCCTGAGTTCGATCTCTGGCACCACAAAAAAATATGTATATATTTTAATTTTGCTACAAGCTAATAGTTACATCAAATAGTGACTCCATAAGGTTAACAATTTTTATAGTTATTTTCAAAACATGGCATGTTCAGTCTCTTATTTGTTATCAGCTGAGAATAAAAACTCCCTCTGCTGGTTGTTTCAGTATTTGCATTTTTTCTGGCAGGATACAGAGAAAAAGTAGGAAAAAAAAAAACCCTTTTTGACATTCAGAAAGGTGTGTTGGGAAATATCTATATATATATTAATGTTCTAGTGTTTATTTATATATTATATATCTGTGTATATATTCTAGTGTTTAGTTGTCTGATCCTTTTAACTGAGGTGTCTTGTAGAGGCAAAAGCTTAAAGCAGTGTAAAAGTTGTTTGAGTGGAGTGCAAAGCACACAGCCTCAGATTGGAGCCCAGAGATGGTTTACTTATTACCTTTTATACATATTTCTCATTAATGTATCTAGAAAAAAGTGAACAAAAAGTGCAATTACAAAATGAACATAAATCAGTTGTGGGAATGTTAGGACCTAAGAGAAGGATATTTTATGTGATACTCTAACTTCATAAAATAATACCCTAAGTGTCTCAGAAAGACTAGCGATGGCATACTTTATTGGCTGGCTGGCACCTTAATGACAAGTAACATTAGCCGAGTGTCAAGCTGTGCACCTGTAATCCCAGTACTCTGGAGGATGAGGCAAGAAGCCGGTGAGTTTGAGGCCAGCCTGGCCTCCATAATAAGTTCAAGGTCAGTCTGGGCCGTACAGTAAGAGACTGTCTCAAAAAATAAAACAAAACCCAGAAACATTATTTTATATACTTCTGATTAAACTATGGCACACAATTGATTGTACATTACATCCAAATTTCAGAGAATTTAAATGTGAAAAAAATGTGCTTTTAAAAGTCAGTGAGAAAGGAGAGTTCCTAGAAGTGCTTCAGTTGGTGCCAGACAGCTCAATAATTACAATGAAGCCCGATGTGTCTGGGGCTCTTATAAATAGTATCTTTCTCTGCCTCATGTTTCCCCTTTCTCTCCTCTCATCACATCTCACTGCATCCCTCCTAGCATGTCCATCTTTCTTGCTGGGTGAACTGGATTTTAACATTTTCATTTAGACATGCTGTATGTTTATTCTGGGAAGAAACTGTTGCTTAAAAACTGAAATGAGATACTAATATCTCCAGCCTGGGTCTAGCATAAGTGTGACCAGTAGTTTTCTTCTTTAAATATAAATAAGTATTAGCACTTGTGGAGGTTTTTTTTTTTCCATTGCAAAGGTGGATTAGCACTGGCATCTTAGCAGGAATTGCATGAGTTTTAAAAAAGACATCGAAGCTTCAGAGAATACCCCCTTCTTAGATAAAGTCATTGAGAAAATTAGTAAGGAATTTGCAATTTGACCCCCTATTATTCATATTGGATTTAAATCCTTTTAAAGGGTGTGGTAGCTTAAAATAATTTTAACTTAGTTTTTAATATTTACTTTCTTTTATAATTAAACTTGAGTAGTTTTTTTCCTCTCTTTTTTTTTTTCTGTTGCATAACAGAGCAAACCAAAAGGGCTTCTAATTTCTATCTGTAAAACTGAATCCCCGTTTGCTTTAGGGTCTTTTTTTTTCTGTCCCTTACGGGGAGAAAATGCCAAGAAGCAGCCCAGACTCTGACTGGAGACAGGAGAAAATGTAGAACATAGAGAAAGAACAAGCTGAGTGGAGGGATTTAAGGAGATGTTCGGAGCCTTGTCCTGCTTGCAGACTGTCTTTCTTGGCTTGCTCGGAGGCCTGGACGTGGCATGATTCTGCAGTCTGACTGTCGCTGACCCAGGCTATCAGGTGTGGCAGTGCGAACCTCCGTCTTTGCCAAGTTTCGGGCATTTGCAGTAGCGAGGCTATACTGGACCTCTTTAGCCTGCTGGATTGAAACTAAATCTTACATTATGAAACTTCATCACTGTCTTTTGAATTCATATCCCAAACTCCTGGCAGCTCTCTATGGATTCCCAGTCATACATAGCTTCTCTAATTCTGAAACCAGTTCATCACTTTTATTTTTTTATTTTATATTTCTCTCTTTTGGATTGGTTTTATCTTTTATGTGCATGTACCAGTTCCCCATGATGAATATAATCATTACATGCTGCACACATGTATGAATAAAAATGAAAATTAAAAATATATTTTATGATGCTATTAATTTTTTAAAATGCTGGATTTCTATGTGTTATTTTCATATATGATATATCCTAATCATGTACATGCTTCTTATTTACCCCTCCCCCTTATTCCCTTCCTCTTCTCTAATGTTAGTACCCTCCTACTTTCGTATCATATTTTTTATCTTCCATGCGTTAGGGAGAACATACTATACTTTTCTTTCTTACTCTGGCTTATTTCATTTAGCATTTTATTTCCATTTCTATCCATTTTTCTGCAGATGACATAAGTTCATGCCTCTTTATGGCTGAATAATACTCCATTCTGTGAATTTCTTTATTTTTCTGTCAGTAGACACCTAGACTGGTGCTATATTTTGGTTATTGTGAATTATGCTGCAATAAACACAGGTATGCAGGTACCCTAAAATATTATGACTTTAATTCCCTGTCATACACATCAAGAAGTGGTATAGTAGGGTCATGTGGAGCTCTATTTTTAGTTTCTTGAGAAACCTCCATACTGCCTTCCATAGTGGTTGTACTAATTTACATCCTCACCAGCAGTGTAGAGTGATGCTTTTTTCCTGCATGTACTGCATCTAATTTTGGGGGAAGCATTCTTGGTGATATCCATTCTGACTGGGGTGAGATGGAATTTCATGATAACTTGGGCTGTTCTGGGTCTTTTGTGTTTTCATACAAATTTTAGGATTATTTTTTCTAGTTCTGTGAACGAAGTATTGAAATTTTGATGGGGATAGCATTGAATCTGTAGCTTGCTTCTGGTAATATGGACATTTTAAGAATATTAATTTTGCTGATTCTTGAGCATGGGTGCTCTTTCCATTTTCTAGTGAGACTCCTAGAAGACTTCAGTATTTTTCTTCATTATTTTAAAATTTTTGTTGTAGAGGTCTTTCATCTTCTTGGTTTGATTGATTCATGGGATTTTTGTTTGTGTTTTAGTGCTATTTTGAGTAGAATTTTTTTCCTGCTTTCTTTCTTGGCTAGCTTGTTACAGGTGTGTGGAAATCTATAGGCTTTTTAATATTGATTTTGTATTCTGTTCATCTCTTTATCCAGGTATGACTCATGATTTTTCTCTCAAGATATAAGACATAAAAGTGAATACTCTAAGAGTCTTTTACGGAGAAGGTGTGGCAGTGATCCATCTCATGACCTTAAGATTAGAAAATTCAGGGAAGAACAGAAAGAGTCTCGGTCAGCAGACATTGATGAAACTGTCTAACTGAACCCCGACCTGCCTAATGCTGCTTTCAAATGGGAAGAAAAAAAAGAACTTAATCTAGTTAATACATTGTGGGGATTTTCTGCTCCTTTGTAGCTGAATCCTTTCTCAGATGATCGGGTTACCATGAAGTTACTTATCCTTATTCACTTACCACTTTGTAGTCATATTCATATAAAACTGTTATTTTGAAACTTAATTCTATATTGCCAGCCATTTTTTAAAAAGTACCCTGTAATTTGTGTGTTCTAAACATGACCCGTTCTTGTGGCGGCCTCTTCACTTGTTTGCACCGATGGAAGCCAGCGTGCAGCTGTTGTGATGGGGCTGCCCTTCTGCAGGCCAGCTGGCCCCTGCATGTCCTCACCCACACCTCATGACAGGGTCCTCCTGACTGTGTGCGTGTGTGTGTGTGTGCGCGCGCGCACGTTTGCTCCTTTCTCCCTCTGTGTCCTTGCTCATCATATTTGCCCCAGAGGTTTTCCTAGGCTCTGTCTCACTTCTCACAGACTCAGACATGAAATAGGCCAATCAGTCACCTTCACCCTTGTTCATTTCACACATTTCATGAAAACTTGCTTTCATCTTCTCCTTGGTCTGTCTGTCTCCCCTGGTGGTTTTCAGACTCCACAAAGTTGGAGTGCCACTCTTTTGCAGTCCTTCTTGTGGTCTCACACAGGGTTCTACATGATGACTCTACTCTTTGGAGGAAGGATGGTCTTCGTTTCCCTTTCTGTGCCCTTGCTTTCCTGATTTCTGAAACATACTGAGAAGCAGGCACTGCTGTGGTGCTGGATGCCATGCAGTGTTCTGAGTTGCAAAGGTAATGGACAGAAATTACATAGTTGCAGATGTGTGCACATGGAGCAAAGGGCAGGAGCCTAAACTAGAAGCCTAAACTAGAAAGCTTCCCCACTAACATAATGGTTTGCCTGAGATCTGATGAAGGTGAAAACAAGTAGAAGTTAGGGAAGATAGTGTTTTAGGCTGAAGTAGCAGAATGTGCAAAGGCCCTGCATCAGGAAGGAGCATAGCTCATTCAAGAAACTGAGAAAAAAATAGTGTAGTTGGAGTCAGAGAATGAGAAAGGATTATAGGGAAAAAAGTTACCAGGGACTAGGAATATAGAATGGACTTGCCTTTGTCCATCAATTCTTGTAATTCTGGTAAAGGTGATAAAATCTGTTAGGAATTAATATAATAAATCAAATGTACTATTCACACTCAAGTAAAATGTGTTGCTGAATATCTCCTTTGAAGGAAAGGAAATAAAACTTTTTGTACTGCCTAATTTCTCTAACCTATTTACAGTTTTGCTCTTAGTAAATATTTGACAACTAGCAAAATAATACTGAATGGCAGTAAGAAAGCAACAGCTTTTCTTGAGCTATTAGGGTCTTTTGGAACAGTCTTTGTTTTTAAAATATAACATTTTAAAAGCACTGTTAGAGATTTGGAATAAGTAATAATGAATGTATTACTTCCCATTCCCAAGGGAACACATTGAATTGCTTAATTCAAAATATGTAAGAATGTTTCCTCTTATCTTAGGACACTGCATTTCTTATTTAGAAGAATGTAAAAACCCAGGGCTACTCTGACCTTGCTACAAAAATATTCCACATAATTTAGGTACATTGCTTATCTCTTGAAAAATAATACTGAAAAAAATCTTAAAACATTAGAAGTTGCTTTATAATCCTACTTTAGCTGAGTGATAAACTTTTAAGAAACTATAGAAAAAAGCTGCACTGCAGGGCCTAGTTTGGAGAAAATTTCCTCGGTCCTTGCTTTTATTTTAAATTTTGTGTTAATTGTATATTGATAATAGATGTAGTTAACTACTATAAATAAATTAATGAAATAATGGTTTCTGCTTAAAATGTTATACTTTTGATCATGGTATGATCATATTTAAATATGGTTTTAAACTACTTTAAATATTAATTAATTTTAATTTAGGTTAAAATTGAACTAAAGTTTTCCTAAACTGGGAGCTTTGTTACAGAAGTTGGAGATAATCATGCCCCACATGTCTTTTCCTCTAACTTTTCCTTGTTTTTAGGGCAGAAGGGGATGGTTTTTAGAGACAGGATAGTGCATTTAGTTCATTCTGGCCTTTAACTCACTTTGTAGCCCAGGCCAGCCTCAAACTCCTAATCCTCCTGCCTCAGCCTCTGGCATGTTAGAATTATACCACCCTGCTCAGCACTTTGACGTTTTTCTTTCTGTCTCTTCATTCTGTTGATTTTTGCCCTATTATTTAATTAATCTTTAATTAATCTTTTTGCCCTGTTATTTAATTAATCTTTGCTCATTTTTTTACCTGCTGAGTGACTATCCCTCTTCTCTCCATTCTCCTCTGAAGAAACAAAGGATAATCGGGGCAAATGTGTGGAGTGTGAATTACTTTCCAGTCATGTTAGATTTGAGGCGCCCTTTCTGCTCTGTGGCATTGACTACGCTGAGTTCATTTCACATATTCTAGAATGCATCCGGATTGAAAAAGGAACTGGTTGTCCTGTGTCATTTCACATCTTGTGGTAAGCAGAGGGCAGAAGAAGGGCTGACTAGTCAGTCTTTGCTCCTTTGTGCTTTTCAAGTGAAGTGCCCTTAGAATCAGAGTTTCAGGTGGTGGCTGCTGAGAAATGCTAAGTGTGCTTTGGGAGCAAGGTGCTATATCCTGAATTGGCTTTCAGCTTCCATCTCCTTATTTTGTTCCTTATTTAGCAATGCCCCGTGGTAGTGACGGCGAGCCTTTTAGAGCTTTCAGTGGTACAAATGGCCCCCTACGGCACGTGTGCCACAGGTTCACCACCACTGGCCTGTGGCTTACGTTTTCAACATTTTGTCTCTGCGCTCTAGAGGCTTTAGGGCTCTCAAACTGCTTTCCTGAAAGTTAGAATTTGTTTTCTCTTTCTATTTTAGCATTGTTTTATCCTCTGTTTTATAAAAAAGGTTATTTAAAAAATCTGTTTTCTCTAGTTACTTTGTGGAGTGCAGTCAAGGAGGGGGGTTGATGTGTAAAGTACAAAAACAGGCCTTGATGGGATGTTGGCCCAAACAGAGATTTGCGTCCACCCACATTCCAGCATGTCCCTGCTGAGGTGGCCATGACTATTAAATTTTCACTGCTGCATGCCACTTGCTCCTGGAACAGTATTTGAAACCGTAAACTACTCCAAAGGGCAAGGTTGCTGAGACCGTCAGGAGTGCAGTGGGACGGAGGGTTTCCCGCACGGCCAGCACGAGGGTCAGTCTCGGCTCTCCTTGGGTGCTGTGTACGGCGGGGTGGTATGGACAGCACCTCCCAGAACCATGTCCTTCTGCTCCATCAGCTTTCGATCCATTGACGAAACAAAGTTCATTCCTGTGTTTCTTTTGGGTCCAGGCAGGATTTCTTGCTGTTGGTATATAATTGCAAATGATCTTGTAGAGAAATAGACATAAGTAATAATAGCATCCTGTTTTGTTTTTTTTTAACTTTATGAAGATAGCTCGGAAGTTAGGCCTCTGAACTATAAATGTTCTGGAAATGTGTACTATTGCTTTATTAAATAGCATGCTTAAGTAAACATCAAAAAATTTTCCCTTTTCAGTATGTAGAGGAACCAGGACCTGGATACTTCGCTCTAATCATTCTTAACAGCTCTGCTGTTTGGTTTTTACATGATCGTAAAAAGTTCTAAACTTAGGTTTAACACATGTAATCATACAGCTTTCGTGGTGAATTGACTTTTGTCTTAAATAGGAAGGGATGTTCAATTCCATCAGAGAGTTAATGCTTAGATTGTCTTTTTCTTTTTTGTGTGTTTAAGAGAGAAATAAATAGTAATAAAATAGAGTTCTTGGAGGTGGTACTCCATTGGTAGTATAAAAAAGTTTCATAATTAATGGACAGATTTCAGAGAGGACAGGGATTTGATGCTGTAGAATATTAAATGAGATATAATTTCACCATTCATAGACAAATGTATTCTTTGGACAAATGTCAGCATTAAATAGGATTTTTTAAACTATGGCTTGGAATTGAGTTCAAATGAAAGTATTAAGTTTTCTCTCAGCAGATTTTATTTATTTTGAAAATGAATACATGCACCTATTTCAGAAATTTAAGTTGGCCTAGACTTTGTAAAGTTGTGTCTCTCAGTTCTTGGCAGCTTATTTCTTTCAAATTTTCAGTGACAGTTTGAACGCAGTAATGGCATTTGCTGATGGGTTAGTTAAAGCTCTCATTTTCCTCAAGTTTACTTCTTGGTAACTCCATTGCCTTCCTTTTTGTAATTCTGGCTTAGGCTTCTGAATGTCTCCAGTTGTTCACTTTCTTACCTTTTCTGAAATAAAAGCACGTAAAATAAGAGGCATGCTTCTGTGCCCCTGGCCACCGCGGTTTCCAGTAAGAAACACAGGGTTGTCAGGAGGTACAGGGAACCTGCCGAGCAGCCCCTGGTCCCGTTAGTCCCCG
>PVJO010027861.1:0-19046 GCA_004026905.1 Hystrix cristata
CAGTTATTTCTATGAACATATTTTTTATGCCATTTTTCTTGTCTTCATGTTTTTCACTTATTCCAATTCTTAGATTAGTCCTTTAAAAAAAAAAAAAAAAGGTATTATGTAGCCCAGGCCGGTCTCAAACTCATGGCAATTCTCCTGCCCCAGCCTCGTATTACAGGCATGCACCACCATGCCTGGCTCCTGCATTAGTCTTGTTTATATCGTCTAGCAGGGTTTGAATCCATTTTTCATGCTCTTTTGTTTTTAGGGTGTGTTTGAGTAGTTGATCTTTGAAGGCATCTTTGTCTTCTAGCTCTGAAATTCTGTCCTCACATTGGTCAATTCTGCTGCCCATACTTTCAATATGATTTTTATTCTCTTGTATTTCTTATTGAAACATTTTCATGGGCTCTGGTTCTTTGGAAAACTGGTCATTCAGGTTTTGTACCATTTTCTTTAGCTCATTCACCTTTTGATCGGTGTCTTTTAAAACCTACTACATCTTTTTAGTTCTTACTTCCATTATCTGTTTATATCTTCTGTGATCCCATTGAGTCCTTCTGATCTGTTTTCTGTCCTCTGTTATCCTTTTGAGTAATTCAACTGTGTGGCTTATGTAGTTCTCTCCCACAGTGTCCCCTCATTGACTCCAGGGGAGCTGGGAGTTTTGAGAGGATTCTGTTCCTTGTCTTCTTATGTTTCTATTGGTTTGTTTGTTTATATCATTTGTTTTGTGCTGAGGTTTGTGGACACTTCTAGTGTCAGGGCTTTGTTTCTAGTATAGAGATTTGCTTAGTTGCTTTTCACTGGTGTACTTTGGGCATGGCTAACTACAGTCACATGTCATAGCCTTCAGATCCCACCACCTCAGTTAATTTGGGAAGGAGAATACAGTGTAATTGGCCTGACACCAAGTTCTCTGGGAATGTAATCTGGTATTGTTAATGTGACAAAGATAATCTGGGTGTTGGTATACATAGGAAACTCATTAATAGCAACAATTTTATGACCCTGGTAATATCAAACAAACCAGCTACAGTAGTACTGTCCAAGACAAGTTGGATATTAACATGCCTTAAGAACCAATTTTGGGGCCAGAGATATAGCTCAGTGGTTAGAGTGCTTGCCTCACAAGCATAAGGCCCTGAATTTGATCCCCAACACCAAAAATTTAAATTTAAATTTAAAAAAAGAACCAATTACATGCCACCCTTAACCGTAGAGAAGATATTCACAACTATTGTGTAAACATTAAGACAACCGAGGTATTGACTTACAGTTAATATATACTAAATGTGACAGCCATATCTCCACTAATGGTAGAAAATAATTCAACAGTAATTTTATAGAATTAACTATCTAAAGATCAGTAAAGCATTGTCATCATACTAGTAAAGGTATGGAGGGATATGAAGTGGTGAATGCATAAGGAAGAATTTAAACTATGTGAGAAGGAGGAGAGAAAAGTAGGACAAAGGATCCTGTTGGGGAGTAGAAGGACATTTATAGGATTAGGGGAAAGTAACAGAAAAAACTGTGACACACAAGATAAAAGAGAAAGATGGAGAAAAAATAAGTTTTAAGGGAATAAAAATAAGAGAAAAAATTAAGGGGAAGAGAGGAAAATTATAAAGCAAAAAGAGGAAAAAACATAAGTAAGGAAAAGATACAAGAAGCAGGGGAAAAGAATAAAGGAAGATTCTCCAAACCCCTATCAACTGATGAAGAAGAAAGAAGAAAGGAAGGAAGAAAAAAAGTGAGGGGGAGGTCAGGGGGAACACAGAAGTTATTTTTTTCTGTGTGATTTTGAAGGTGTGGTTTTCTTTTAGGATCTACTATTTGGGGGCATTGTCTAAGTCAAGGATGTGGCCCTGCTCAAGCTAGTAGATAAAGAAGGCAGTCAGACCCTGGGTCCATGTTCGATGTGGGCACCAGCAGGCTACCACTTTCAAATCCAGACCAACTCAGGCTGGGTGTGACCTCTGGCCACAGGGGCAACCCTATCAGGGTGTCTTGACCCTGACCTGCTCTCTGACCATAGCTGTCTCTCATGGCTGTCTCTCACTCAGTCTCTGTGGGAAGGTAACACTGAGCCCTGACGTGAAGCCATTTCATAGCTGCTGTGAGTACCCAGTTCAAACAACCCTTCCCTAGAATGGCATCCAACTAAGCACTCTGTCCAGGGAAATGGCAGGCACTTAGATTGGAGTCACTCGCCAGCTGTTGCCTGTCAAAGGACTCATGCGGGAGCAGAATCCCATGTTCTCCCTGGAAATTTTAGCACCTATTGGTTTGGTCTGCCACTGCATTTGTCCCTGAGGTCCTCTGGAGTCTCCAGCTTTCGCTGTGTTTCTACAGGTTCATTCTCCCTTTCCCAGGAGCCTTGAGAAAGAGGTTAGGGAGAAGGTGCCAAGTGTATCTTCCCTTCTCCATTTAATGTTCTCTCTCAATTTCTGTGTAGGTTTTGATTTTCCTGTCAGAGTCTTCCTGGTTCCTGAGGACCTACTTACTCACTTTTTTGCTTCCCTAAGTTTTTATTTTCCAGTATCTGGATTCCAGATCTCAGAGAGGCTGGGTTGTTGTTGCTCACCGTTCAGCTGTTTCCTCCTACGAGCTCCAGAAAGGAAACTGTAAATATATGCAAAACAGCAAAGTCCAAGGTCAGAAGACTCATAATGTGTTCTACTCCAGGACCTTTGCTTCATCAAATCCTAAATAACTGTTAGATAATTTCTTGAGCTGCCTGTTGTTACAGTGAACTTAATTCTTCCACAATTCTGGTTGCAAACTGAATGGGTTGTGAACGAAATCAAATTCAGTGGTTAGGTTCAATGTTGATCTTACGGGGAAATTTGATTCAGTTCACAGTCAGTTCAGTTCATGACCAGAATCGTGGAAAGAACTAAGTTCATGAGTGGAGATGCCACTGTATTTCATTATATAACAACAATCAGGAGCCTCCTGTAGTGGCACATGCCTATAATTCCAGCACTGTGGGAGGCTGAGGCAGGAGAATTGCAAGTTTGAGCCTAGCAGGGTAATTCAAAACCTTGTAAGACCCTGACTCATAAAAGGGCTGGAGTTCTTCAGTGTGAAGGCTCTGGGTTTGACTCGAAATACTGTACCCAGTACCAATATGGGGCTGAGAGTGAAGCTTAGTCGTGGAGCACTTCCTTAGTATGAAGAGTCCCTACAGTCAGTTGCCCCTGCTTCACACACCCTCTGTGTTTGTCAGCTTGCTCATTGTGGGCACATAATACCCAATACTCATGACTTAAAAGTGGAGAGATTTAAATTAATGATTTAATTAATGATTTCCTGAGATTCAGCCTGTGGTTAACTCCAAGGCAGGAACATCGTGGCAGAAAGGAGTGACATAACAAAGCTGGTCATGGACTATGCAAAGCAGAGAAGGGGAGCAGTGTAGGATAGAAAAGTGTGGAGAAGAGACATACTCTATTCCATATTTCTGTGATACGCCTATTAGTGTGTTCTGTCAGCACCCCAGGTGAATCCCAAAGTCAATCAAGTTGACAATCCTGAGCTGGGCATGATGCCTGTAATCTCAGCACTGAGTCTGAGGCAGGGGGATCGGCATGAGGTCAAGGCTACCCTTGGCTATACAGTGAGTTTCAGGCTACTCTGACCTACATAGTGAGACCCTGTCAAGAAAGAAAGAAAAGGAATGAGAGAGAAGAAGAAGGGAGGGAAGTTGAGGGGAGAGGAGACATTCCTTTCTCACCATAATAGGGCACTGATTTTGGGGGCAGAGAATGGAGTCTAGCTTTGCTAGAAATACAGTTGAGCTACAGAACCAGATTCTAATTTGCATCCAGAAAAAAAAAAAACTAATTTGTATACTGATACTTTTTTTGAGACTTTTATCTTTTAAGTTGCTCATGGCTGATTCTAAATCCTTGGACTCGTGTAATCTTCCCTCATTGGCCTGTCAAATAGCTGGGACAATAGGTTTTTATCGTGGAATGTGCTTCTACTCTTTTTGCCTTAAATTATCTCCCGTAGACATCTGTCTACTTCATTGATCTTTGCACAAGATTAACTTTTAATTAGGTTGTCTTTCTAAATTGAATCCCCCCAATTTCATTCCTTCTCAGTGTTTCTTTTTCTTGAATTCACTTTGGTTTTAATGCACTCCTGCTTTTAAGTAGACAATGAGATTATTGGTATACATTTCTGTCCTTTGGCAGTATATGTGTTCGGCAGCATAAGTTTTCTAGAAGGTACTGCTTTCACAGCATTCTAAAAATTATGAGTTGTGTTTTCATTTTCATTTTCTTTCTGTTCTTCTTCACAATTAGTGTTTTTTTTTCCTTCACATAATTGCATTGATTTCTGTTTGAAATTATCTATCTGTTCATGCATATTTAAAATGTTTCTTTTAAATACTTCAGCATATTTATTTTGTCTAGTTTGCTGTGACTCTGGTGTGATGATTCCAACGTCTCTTCTATATCTGAATCTGGTTCTGGTGCTTCTCTTCTCTATTCATATTGCATGTATAATTATTTCAGGACTGGGAAAAGAAGCTAGGGGTTCTGTACCACTGGGCTACATCCCTACCTTATTTTTGTAAATTTTTTTACTTTTTGTGTTCTTTAAATTTATTAATGAACCCTTTCCCTGATTTTTAGTTACCTAGAATTCAATTTACTCTGCTGTTTCGTATTTTGTAAGCTACATTAAATTCTTGTTGGAACAAAAAGCTATCTGTCCTAAAGATACCTGCTCAGCAGATCCTGAAACTTCTATAAACACTTTGCATAACTTATCACATTAAAATAAACTCTTACAATCTAATTCTGCCACAGCATAAAATTTGGGGGGCAGGGGGACAATTGCTTCTTTTATTTACCAAGAACATGTATTGGTACATTGTAGATATACATAATTATCACATTCATTGTAGTTAATTTGTACCTGTACATGAAGTATCTTGGTTCCCCCCTTCCCCACTCCGCCCTTCCACACCCCCTCCCCTCTTTATTTATAATACTTTTATTTACATTTTTCCTTCTTTTTCCTCTTTTTCTTTTCCTTCCTCTTTCCCATCCTTCCTTTCCCCCTCCTGCCTCTCTAGTTCTCTTCCCATTTGGGTATCATCTTTCTTTTTCCACAACATCTATTTTACCTTTTTGTCCTTATTTACACTTACGATTTCTCATATCAGAGAAACAATTCAATATGTACTCATGTGTGTCTATTTTATTTCACTTAAGAGTATGTTCACAAGGTGCACCCATTTACCTATAAATCTTTAAAGTTTATCTTTTTTATGGCAGAGTAGTACTCCATTGTGTTAAAAAATTGACATCTTTAGGCATTAATTAGTTGCTGGGTATTTGGGTTGTTTCCAAGACATAGCTGTTACAAACTGTGCTGCTGTAAACATGATTGTGCATATATCACTGGGGTACAATGTTTTTAATTATTCTGGGAAGATACCAAGAAGGATAGTTAGGTCAAATGGAACCTCTAGTTGTAGTTTTTTGAGGAATCTCCACACTGATTTCCACAATGGTTGGACCAGCCTACATTCCCACCAACAGTGGAGGAGAGTTCCTTTTTCCCCACAGCCCTGCCCGCATTTATTATTGGTTGATTTCTTAATAATAACTGTTCTTTCTGGAGTGAGATGGAATCTTAGCATTGTTTTAATTTGCATCTCTCAAATGACCAATGATGTTGAATACTTTTGCATATATTTATTTGCCATTTGTACTTCATCTGAGAAGTATCTATTCGTGTCAGGTGCTGTTTTGGACTGGGTCTTTAAATTTGGGGGTCTGATTTTTTTGAGTTCTTTATATATGCTTGATGTTAGATCTTTGTCTGAGGAATAGCTGGCAAAAATTTTTTCCCACTCTGTGGGTTATCACCCCACTCTGTTGGTGATTTCTTTCACTGTGCAAAAGCTTTTTAATAGGATGTGATCTCAACCGTTGATTATTTCCCATCCAGTCTGACTTTTATTCATAGTTTTTGCCTCCACCTGTCTTCAACAGTTCTTTCTAAAAAAAAATAAAAAAATAAAAAAAATTTTAAAAAAAGAGTTCTTTCTATTCTATCGTCCAGCAGATTTAGTGTTTCTGTTTTAATGTTTAGATTTCTGATCCACTTCGATTTTAGTCTACTACATGATGAGAGACATGTATCTAGTTTTAGTTTACGGCATGTGGGCACTATTTATTCTCTTTCTTCCAGAGAGGGTGTTTGGCTTCTTTGTTGAAGATGAGGTATTTGAGTGTGTTTGGAGTTGTTTCTGCATCTTCTAACCTGTTTGATTGATCCTCAGGTCTTTTTGCCAGTACCATGCTGTTTTTATCAGAGTGGCTTTATATATAATTTCAAGTTAGGAATTGTGATGCTCCCTGCATTGCCCCTGTTGCCTGGAATTGTTTTTGGTATTTGTCTCTTCTGGTTCCAGATCAATTTTATAGTGGCTTTCTTTTATTCTGTGATGTATGCTATTGGAATTTTGATTAGAATTGCAATAATTCAGTATAGTAATTTAGGAAGTATGGCCATTTCCACTATGTTGGTTCTTCCTACCCAAGAACAAAGGACATCTTTCCATTTTCTTATATCCCTTTCAATCTCCTTTTTTAGAGTACTGTAGTTTTCATTATAAAGATCTTTTATTTGCTTTGTTAGATTGATTCCTAAATATTTCATTTTTGTCGATGCTAGTGTGAACACTGTGGCTTCCCCAGTTTGTCTCTCAGTGAGTTTATTTATATATAGAAATGCTATTGATTTTTGAGTGTTGATTTTGCTACATGACTGAACTTGGTTATTAAATCTAGCAGTCTTTTGGTGGAGTTTTTGGGATCTTCTACGGAGAGTATCATGTCATCTGCAAATAATGATAGTTTAACTTTCTCCTTTCCTATCTTTATTCCCTTTTTTTTCTCTTTTCTAATTCCACTGGCTAATGTTTGCACAACTATATTGAAATAAAAGTGGTGATAGTGGACATCCTTGTCTTGTTCATGATTTTAGAGTGAAAGCTTTCAGTTTTTGCCCATTTAGTAGGATATTGGCTGTTGTTTTGTCATACATGGCTTTTATCAGATTGAGATATAGACTGTCTACTCCAAATTTCTGTGGGGTTTTTATCATGAATGGGTGTTGGATTTCATCAAATGCTTTTTCTGCATCTATTGAGATGATCATGTGATTTTTATCCTTGTTGTCCTCTGTTGATATGGTATATTATATTTATTGATTTGTACATGTTGAACCATCCCTGCATCCTTGGGATGAATCCTACTGGGTCATAGTGTGTAATACTGGTGACTTGCTGCATTGTTTGGCAGCATCTTATTGAGAATTTTTGCATCTATGTTCACTAGGGAAATTGGCCTGTAGTTCTCTTTGTTGGTTGGATCCTTTTCTGGTTTTGGTATCAAAGTAATGCTTGCTTCCAGGAATAATTTTGGAAGCATTGTTTCCCTTTCAGTTTCATTAAAGAGTTTGAGGAGTAGTGGCATTAGATCTTCTCTAAATTTCTTGTAGAATTTAGCAGTGAATCCATGCGGACCTGGGCTTTTCTTTGTTGGTGGGTTTTTAATTGCCTCCTCAATATCCGTGGCTGATATGGGTTATTTAGTATTTTTATTTTTTCTTGATTCAGCTTTGGTAATTCATATGTATCTAGGAATCTGTTCATTTCTTCAGTATTTTCCAACTTGTTTGAGTGTAGGTTCCTGAAGTAGGTACTGATGATCTTCTGGATTTCTGCAGGATCAGTTGCGCCTTCACCTTTGTCATTTTTAATTGCATAGATTTGAGTCTTTTCTTTCATTTTTCAAAAAGATTGGCTAGAGGTTTATCAGTTTTATTTAATCTTTCAAAGAACCAGCTCTTTGTTTCATTGGTTCTTTGTATTGTTTTCTTAATCTCAATTGCATTAATTTCAGCTCTGATCTTTATAATTTCCTATCTTGTATGAGCTTTGACTTTGATTTGTTCATCTTTCTCTAGAAGTTTGAGATTCAACGTTAATTTGTTTATTTGCACTCGCTCTGTTTTCCTGATTTGGGAATTCAACGCTGTGATTTCCCTCATAACACTGCTTTCATTGGTTCCTGTAGGTTCCAGTATGTTTTATTGACATTATCATTTAACTGTAGAAACTGCCTAATTTCTTTTTAATTTTATGTGTGACCCATCCATTGTTCAGGAGGGTGTTATTTAATTTCCATATGTTTATGTAGTTTTTGTGGTTTCTTTTGCCATTGGTTTCCAATTTCATTGCACTGTCATCTGATAATGTGCATGAGATAATTTCAATTCCTTTGCACTTACTTAAGCATGTTTTTTGAGCTAATATGTGTTCTATTTTGGAGAATGTCCCATGTGCAGCTGAGAAGAATGTGTTTTCTAATGCGGGATGGAACACTCTGTAGACATCTAGTAAGTTCTGTTGTTCACAAATTTGGTTCAGTTCTGACATTTTTTGTTGAATTTTTGTGTAATTGATCTATCTGTGACAGTGAGGAGCTGAGGTCTCCCATTATAATTGTGTTAGTGTTTATTTGAGTTTCCATGTCCATTAATATTTCTTTTATGTAGTTGGGTGTGCCAGTATTTGGTGCATAAATATTAATGATTGTTATCTCTTCCTCTTGGAGTTTTCCCTTAACAAGTATGTAGTGACCTTCTTTGTCTCTCAATCAGTCTTAGCTTGAAGTTCTCTTTGTGATTAGGATAACTTCTGCTTTTTTCTGGGTTCCTGTTTCATGAGATATTGTTTTTCATCCTTTGACTTTCAGTCTATGAATTTCTTTTTCAGGTAAATGTGTTTCTTGTATGCAGCATATTGTCGGATCTTGTTTCTTGATCTCTTCTGCCAGTCTGTTTCTTTTGATAGGTGAATCAAGATCATTTGCTTGGATGGCTATAAACTGTTATGTATTGTCTTAAATTAGTCATATTCTTTTCCTGTTTTTGATTCCATCTGTCCCCTCTGTTTAACTACTTGCCTTGCTTGGTTAATTCTTCATTAGTGTCCTTTGATTTATGGTCTCTTTTTTCCCTTTCTAGGATATCCTCCAAAATATCTGGAGAAATGGTGTGGTGGTCATGAATTTCTTCAGTTGTTCTTTGTTGTGGAAGTATCTTATTTCATTATCAAATTTGAAAGATAGTTTGAGTGAGTACATCAATCTGGGTTGCAGATTGTTTTCTTTTAGGGCTTGAAATACTTTGCTCCAACCTCTCCTTGACTTAAGGGTTTGTGTTGAGCAGTCTGCTGTGATTCTGATGGGTTTTTATTTATAAGTGATTTGTTTCTTTTCTCTAAGAATTTTCAATATTCTGTTCTTGTGTTGAGTTTCTGGAATCTTGATTGTTATATGTCTTGGTGTAGATTTATTTTGATTATGGCTAATTGTGGTTCTATATGCTTCACTTATCTATAGGTCAGATTCTTCTCTTATGCTTGTGAAGTGTTTTGTCATTACTTCTGTGAATAATTTTTTATGTCGTTTGCACTGTCTACTGTTTTTTTGTTCACTCCAGTCACTCTTATATTGTTCTTTTTTGCATCATCTTGCAGCTGTTGGATTGATTTTTCATAGTCTCTAGCTATTTTTGCAAAATCTTTCTTTATGTGGTCATTAACGGCAGTCCTGTCTTCTAGATCTGAGGTTCTGTCTTTGCTTTCATTCAATCTACTGCATATACTTTCAAGAGAATTTTTGATCTCTTGAATATCTGTTTGAATTTGTTTCATGGGTTCCATTTCTTTCCTGATTTAAGTGTTCAAGTTTTCCATTGTTTTCCTAAACTCTTCTGTTTTTTTCCCCCCTGTGTCTACTCTGAATTCACTAAGCTGGTCTTTCATTATGATCGTCATCTCTTTTTTAACTTGAGCATCAGATTATTTCTAATCTGATGTTCTGTGTGGCCTCATTCATCTGTTTTTTAATTTCTACTGCTATCATTTCTGAAAGTTTGATTTAGTGTCTTTAGATTTCCTCTATTTCGTTTTCCTCTGGATTTGTTCTGGGGGTGCTAGGGGTCTGGGGTTGTATTTTACTTCTGTGTTTTGTCATATTATATATATATATATTTCCCTTTTAGTTTGTTTTCTGTGTTGATTTTTATAATTTGTTTATGGTAGGTAACTTAAAGCACATATCAAGGCTTTCTAGGAAATGTCTTTTCCTCAGAAATATCTCCTAGGTAAAGGTAGTTCTTGGCCTTTTTGTCTCTCTCAAGATCCTACCTTCCCAATTTAATAGGGATGAGAAGTTGCTATTTGGCCCACCACTTAGTTTTTTGATACTGGACTATATTAATAATTATGACCCAGATAATCACAGTACTGTTCAAGAAAGTATAACTGATTGTAACAGCTATAACACCCTGGATATAGTAATACATTAGCAATAACAATAGCATCAGGTATATTCATGAAATTGGCAGACTGTGGTAACCATTAATTTTGTACCTTTAGCCATAGCAGCAAGGTCTACAGTTATATAACAAAATCCACCGTAAACCAGGACTCTTATGCAATAAGTTTCCTGTTAGTTGAGTGGTTTTTTTTTTTTAACCTGTGGTGCGGGGGATTAAGAGAGACAGGGAAAGATAGGTAAATGAAGAGAAATATAGTAGATGCAAGGCTGGAGGATAAAAAAAGATCACTTAAGCTTTGGGAAACTGGAATAGACAGGATAGGGAGAGCAAAGAGTGAAAATATTGGAGTAAACCAGAGAAAATTTAGACAGTATTCATTCACATGAAAAAAGAAAGAAAGAAAAAAAATCAGCAGAGGCACCCGAGGAAGGAGAGAGAAGGAAAAAAGAGAAAAAGTGATGAACAAAAGAGAAGATAATAAGACAATAAAAGCAAAAGCCTAAACAACAACAAAACAACAAAGAACAGATTAAAAGGGGAAAAAAAAAAACAGGTAACCAAATGAAAAGTAAAAATTTTTTTAAAATGTATAAATAGTGAAATTCCTCTGATGTCCACAGTTCTGTGGTAGTGTACAAGGCAGAGCCCATATCTGTGCTGAGTAGCACCACCAGGTCTGCAGTAGTTAGCATTGGGTACTGTGTTGATCTTGGCCTCCAGGTGTCAAATCTGGGGCAGAGTTTTCAACCAGCAGCTCTCTGGGAATCCCTTGATATCCTGCCCACATCTCCTTACCCTCTATGTCTCTGCAACTTTTTCTCCATTGCATGTGTATGGTTGCTATTTCCAGGTCCTTGCACAGCCTCCTCTGTTCTACACCAGTGGCACCTCTCTCTCCTCTCTCCTGGTCACTAGAAGCAGAGCAGAGCTGTTACAGTGTGGTGTAATCACAAATACCAGGCTAGAGTGTTGCTAGTTGCAGTGGCCAGTACAGGGCAGGGCTGCTGAAAGAAGGGGATACAGTCAGGGAAAATTTGCCTCTGTTGTATTGTGGTTTTATTCTGTTGTGCCCCTTTCCTTTTTCCTAGCTGGCTGTTGAAAGCAGGGCAGGGTGGAGTTGCAATTTTCTCTTGCACCAATGCTGACTGGATCTGCAAATCATCACTTTGCCATTGCTAGAGGTTCTGATTAGTATGTATGGCTTCAGAGAAAGAAAGGAAGGGAAGGAGGGAGGGGAGGGAAAGAAAGAGAGAGAAAAAAAATCCTGGTGGCTGCTTGGGGGGAACAGCTTCCTGGTTGTTTGCCTTCTCTGTGCCAGTGAAATTTGCTGCCAGGCTGCAGTGTCTTTTGTTTGGAGTAAGAGAAAAAAAGAGAGAGAAAGAGAGATTGAGAAATAGAGATGCCTGGGAGTCTTCTGTCTCAGATCTTTCCTACTTAGCTGGAGTTTGTCTCGTTATTGCAGTCCTTCAGGTTTTTAGAATTTTCTCCACTCCTCGCACCAGCTGGGTCTGCTCTGCTCCACATGCCAGCGTCCAGTCCATCTGTGCGCCAGCATCCCCCCCATTTTTGTAATTTTATGACGTGATCTTGGTAAGTTGTCCAGGCTGAATTTGAAGTTGTAATCTTTCCTGAGTCAGCTTCTTTAAATCCTGAGATTACAGCATGTGCCACTATACCAGACTTCAAACAGTGGTGGATTCTTTTTGGTTTCTTTTCATGGGGGGAAGAGTTGATACAGTGGCTTTCTAAATAGTTTGAGCTGGCCTTGAATTTACTGTGTTTCCCAGGCTGGCCTCAAAACTTAGGGCAATCCATCTGCCTCAGCCTCCCCAGTGTTGGATTACAGGTGTGTGCTACCACACTCAGGTTCAAACTGTTTTTTGTCTTATAGTAAGTCTCGTATGTTTTTCTTGAATATTGGACATGATGTAGTTTCAAAAAGGAACTGAGGCATGCATCTCAGGTCTTTCATGTGAGGATTTAGGATTATCTTTTTTTTTTTTTTGTGGTGCTGGGGATCGAACTCAGGCCCTTGTGCTTGCAAGGCAAGCACTCTAATCACTGAGCTAAATCCCCAGCCAATTTAGGATTATCTTGCTATGATAGTGTAAGTGTTTGGGTTTGTGAGAGGGTTTTGTTTGTTTGCAGGGGCAGGTGTTGCACCTGTAGGTGTCAGAGAAATTGTTTTGATCTCTCATCATTTCAGAGCTTCCATAAAGACATTTAATGTCTGAAAAATGTAGAAATAAGTAGCATAATATTCTGTTACCGTGTTTTACTGTTCCTAAAAGGAAGTCATAACAATATAGTGGTAATTTTTGGAAACCTGCCTGTGGTGGCAATGCCTATGCATCTCTCTGCTCACAAAGCACAGGGAGGAGGATCACTACTCTAGGGCCAGACAGTGCAGTGGAGCAAGACCTTTTGTTAAAAATGAAACACTGGTGTGTTGCTCAGTGAAATAATTGTGTAGCTTGTAGAGGCCAATGGATTCTGTCTCTAGTATCACAAATAAATAAATAGCAACATACATTCAGGGGATTGAAACTTAGTTCTGCCTAGAATCTGCCAAACAGATTCTCTACCACTGAGTTGCACCCAAGTGAGTATTCTTATTCACTTGACTCTATTTCAGGCCTTTTTTTTTTTTTTTTGTGGTTCTAGAGATTTGACCTAAGGCGCCACACATGACTGGAAAGCACTCTATCACTGAACTACATCCCCCAGTCATTTTTATTTATATTTAGACAGGGTTTTCTTGGTTTTTGTGTTTGTTGGTTTGTTTAGTTGGCTGGTTGATTGGTTGGTTTTTTTTTTTTTTTGAGACAGGATCTCACTATGTACTTCAGGCTGGCCTTGAACTCACTATGTAGCCCAGGCTGAAACTTGGTCTGATCCTCTGCTTCAACTTCCAAAGCACTGAATTACAGGTGTACACACTGCACCCAGTGTGATTTTCTTCTGTTGCCCTTGCTGGCCCCAAACTTGTAATCCTGCAGCTCCATCCATGCAGATAGCTAGAAATTTTGATAAATCCCATGACACTCATCTCTGATGGTGTGGACTACTTCTGAAAACCCAGTTTTTATTACATATTGCATTTCCCCAGGCCTCCTAGCCTCTCATGTTTGTTGATGGAAATAGTTTTAAAAGTGTATTTATTCATTAAAAGCACATCTACTTTTGGCTCTGTGTCTCATGAAATATGAAGTGATATAGTGTAAAATAAAGCCCAAAATGATGGTTTCTTATGGACCTGGTTGTGTTGATTTAGTCTCTTTTTTAATATCATTTATTATTTCTTCAAGGCGAATTGGGGTCTACCATTAGACAGCAATATGACATGTAGAGGTTATAATGTAGAAGTCTGTGTGCTCTTTACTGCTAAATTTATAACAAAGTCAGAGTCGGTGGGAACATCTTTGGTATTCAGATTACATCTCTGATGCTGTCAGTCTCACCAACTCCTTGTGCCAATTTGTGGGATGTCTTAGCACTCAGTGGACTTTGAGGATGTGGCTGTGAATTTCACCCTGGAGGAGTGGGCTCTGCTGGATCCTTCACAGAAGAGACTCTACAGAGACGTGATGAGGGAAACCATCAGAAACCTGGCCACTGTGGGTAAGGATGATGTCACTCCTTCATTTAGTGAATTAGAGGACAAGTGTTTATTTTATGAAAAATGGAAAAACTATAATTTTGGAGAATAAAACAATGAGTCAAAGCTATTTGTATAAAATCAAAATTTTCTCTAATTTCTAATTTATGATTTTTGTGAATGGGAATTTTAGAGAAAAAATGGAAAGACCAGAGCACTGACAATGAGGACACAAAGCAAGAAAGAAATCCAAGGTGAGCTGCACTCAGAAGTACATGGTGACCATCAGAGAATTTTCATAGGTGATCACCTTTCAAAACAGGCAAAGAAAAACAGTAAGCCAGGATCTACTTTACATGTCAGAAAATTTTCATGAAAAATATTTATATATTAAGTTCATTCATGTTCCAAATGCTGTTAAACAAATACATATATAAATATATAATTTCTGATACAGACAGTTGATCTGAGGGATTTCACTGAGCTATTTCTTCCAGTCCCACCCACTTTTTGTTTTTTGGAGCCAGAGTCTCATTATATAGTCCAGGTTGGGCTTGAACTTGCTGTGTAATGTAAGCTACCATGAAATCTATGATCTCCTGGCTTTGTCTCAGAAGTCCTGGAATTGCAGGTCTATAACACAGTGCCTAGCCATCCCAAATTCTGTTTTAAATATTGAGATTTGGCCTTGCTAAAATTCCTAGAGTGGCCTCGAAATTGAGACCCTCTTGCCTATGGGTCTTGAGTACCTGAGGTTACAGTAGTGAACCACTATGCCTACTAATATTACTGTTTTGATATTAGTGATGGTTAAGTACTTTTCTCGATTATTGTACACATTCACTTTCAAAGAGTTCAAACAGAGAAGAAAAGCCTGAAAGTATTTAAAACCTAATTCTAGTACCTATTGAAAATATGAAATCATTCTTTTTTTTTTTTAAACCAAGAACATGTATTGGTACATTTTACATACAATGGTCACATTCATCACATTTATTTCGTACCTGTACATGATGCATCTTGGTTCTCCCTCCTCTTCCCCAACCCTTCCCTCTGTTCCCTCCTTCCCTATTTACAGCAGGTTTATTCATAATTTTCCATATTTTCCCTTTCCCTTTTCTTTCCTTTGTTGCCTTTCTGCTTTTCCCCCTTCTCTCTTTCTAGTACTCCTCTCCTTTGTATATTATCTTCCTTTTATATAATATCTATTACACCTCTTTGACCTTATTTACAGTCATGGTTTCTCATATCAGAGAAACAATTCGATGTGTACTCACGAGTGTCTGATTTATTTCACTTAAAAGTATGTTCTCAAGGAACATCCATTTACATACAAATGACTCTAGTTTATTCTTTTTTATGGCGGTATAGTACTCCATTGTGTAGAAAAACCACATTTTCTTTAGCCATTCATTGGTCATTGGGCATTTAGGTTGTTTCCAAGGCTTAGCTATTACAAATTGTGTTGCTTTGAACATGGTTGTGCATACATCCCTGTGGTATGATGATTTTAATTCTTCTGGGAAGATCCCCAGTAGGGGAATAGCTGGGTCAAATGGAACCTCCAGTTGTAGTTTTTTGAGGAATCTCCATAGTGATGAAATCATTCTTTTAAAGCATTGAAAATGTGCTACTCATTCTTACAGGAATCATATGGTGGAGAAGCTTTATGAGAGTAAAGATCATCAGTGTGGAGAAAACGTCATCCCAATTCCAAATCTCAGTCTCACAAAGGAAACTTGTATCTCTGTAACACCACATAAAGGCAACTTGTGTGGAAAACTCCACATACATCCAACATTCTGTAGTGGGCAACCCAGATCTCATGATAGGCATAGACCACATGACAGTAAGGAATATGGAGAGAAGCCATATAAATGTAAGGTGTGTGGTAAAACATTTACTTATCACCAGTGGCTCCAGAAACATGAACAGCATCATACTGAAGGAATGCAGTACGAATGTAAACAGTGTGGTAAAGCCTTCAGAATTCTCAGTTCCTTTCAGACACATGAAAGAAGTCATAGAGAGAAACACTATGAATGTAAAGGATGTGGCAAAGCCTTCTTTACTTCCAAAAGCTTTCAGAGACACTTGAGTCTGCATTCTATACAAAAATCTTATAAATGTAAAGAATGTGAAAAATCCTTTCTTTATCACATAACTTTTAAGATACACATGAACATGCACAATGGAGGGAAACATTACAAGTGTAAACACTGTGGAACAACTTTTTTGTACTACTCAGCATTTAAACAACATGAGAGGAATCATACTGGAGAACGACCTGATGAATATAATCAATGTGGTAAATCCTTCAGTGTTTCCACACATTTGGGATGCAATGACAAGAATCACCAAACAGAAAAGCCTTATAAATGTACAGTATGTGGTAAAAACTTTAAACATTTCAGTAACTTTCAATTACATAAAACAATTCATACTGGAGAGAAAGTTTACAAATGCCAGGAATGTGGGTATTCCTCTGTTTATGTTCGGAAGCTTCAATTACATATGAGAGTGCATACTGGAGATCGACCTTATAAGTGTAAGGATTGTGGGAAGGCTTTCAGAACTTCACATGACTGTCGAGAGCATCAAAGTACACATACTGGAGAGAAACTCTATAAATGTAAACACTGCAGTAAGCCCTTTGGTTTTTCCAGTGCCCTCCGTAGACATTTAAGAACTCACACTGGAGAGAAACCTTATGAATGTAAACACTGTGGTAAGACCTTTGCTTCTTCTGGTAACTGCCAAAGGCATGAAAGAAATCACACTGGGCAGAAACCCTATAAATGTAAACAATGTGATAAGACGTTCACTTCTCCCAGTTACCTCCGGATGCATATAAGAATTCACACTGGAGAGAAACCCTATGAATGTAAACAATGTGGTAAGGCCTTTGCTTTTTGCAGTGCCCTCCATATGCATGAAAGAACTCACACTAGACAGAAACCCTATGAATGTAAACGATGTGGAAAGTCATTTACTTCTTCCATCGCTCTCCAAATACATGAAAAAACTCACACTGTACAGAAACCCTATGAATGTAAACAGTGTGGTAAGACCTATGCTTATTCCGGTGGCCTCCTGAGGCATGAAAGAACTCACATTCAAAGAAACCTTATGATAAAGAGTAGAATAGAAGATAAATAGGAATCGGGGGGGTTTTCGAAGTGGATGGGGTAACAAGATGGAGGGAGGGAGGAAGAAGGGGAGGGAAAGGCAATAGGGAGAAAAAAGAATTGAAATGGAAAAATGATGAAAATAGAACTTTTGCGAGTGGGAAGGGGTCCAAGAGTTGGAAGGAGCAGGGTGGGAGGGAAGCAGTAGGGGATGAAAATTAAAGGAATTAAAATGTCTTATGTATATGTACTGACTCCCCACAATAAATGTAATCATTTTGTACTGCAAACATGAACTAATAAAAATTTTTAAAAAGAAACCTTATGAATATAGACAATGTGGTGAAGCCTTCATTTACTCCTGTGGTCTTCAATGGCCAAAGGTGAAACCCTGTGAAAATAAGATGGTAAGGCCATCAGTTCCTCCAGTTTGAGTTGAGTTGCGTACCAAATCACAAGAGAAGCCCTCTAGTTATGAACAACGTGGTGAGATTTCATGTTATTGAAATGGCATTTGAGGAGAAGAAAGTACAACAGTGATAGAAGATTTGTGTGGTAAACGATGCAGTAAATTTAAGTATGTCTGTTATGTTGTATTCCCTGAAAGGACCCATACTGGAAGGAATCCCTATGAATTGTATGTTGAAACACCCATCACAGTACACAGCCTTTGGAGGATACTTGAGGATTAATGGTGGACAGGAATGCTATTAATATAACTAATCTTGAGATTTCTTGAGACATCTTTGCTTAATTTGAAATTGAGCCCACTCACATGAAGAGAAATTTCCTTTTTTCTACCGGAGATTGATCCGAGGACTTTCATACTGAGTAACATCCCCAGTCCTTTATTTTTTTTGAGACAGGGTCTTACTAAATTGCTATTTTGCCCAAGTGGTGGAATACTTGCCTAGTCAACTGCAAGGCTTTGAGTTTAATCCCCAACACCCCCCACCAAAAAATAAAATATGGGGAAGCCATTAATTGGCCCACCTTCTTAGAACATGATGTGGGATTGCACATTGGACAAAATTGTGAGCATGTGAAAAAATACCCAAGAGTGACCAATTTTAACAAATACATTTTGATCATGTAAAGATCACGACTAGACATACATGCAATAATTGTATTAGGAAACTTAATATAGGTCATTTCACTTAAATGCTATAGAAAATTGCAAGTATACACTAGCACTTTAAAGGTTTTAAATACAGTGTCTTTATCTGTGACTCCATTGTTCCCTATATGTTTTGTAGTTAAACACATAGGGATATACAGGAAAAAAAAAAAGAGTGCTTGGCATATGATTGTAATTCCAGCATTTTAGGAGTCTCATCTAGGACTAGAACTTTGAGTACTTCTTAGGCAATTTAGTGAGACTCTGTCTCAAAACTAAGAAGGCCTCCTGAGGATGTAGCTCAAAGTGAGGCCTGTGTTCAAGTATATCATGATACACAGGTTTACATCACTGAACTGTGGTATTAGGATGACAAATGACGACTTGAAAAAATCAGTAGCCAAACTTGTAAAGCTAGTCCTGTTGTCCAAGAATAGTGATTCTGGGAGGCCCATGGAATATAGCAAGCCCCATGCTATGGACCAGTGTTGGTCTGTGACCTTTTAGGATCCTGTCCACACAGCAGAACATTAGCAGGTGAGGGAGGGAAGACTTATGTGCATTTAGAACTGCTCCCCATTGCTTGCATTACCACTTGGCCACCTCCAGTCAGAACAGCAGTATTATTAGTTTCTCATGGGAGTGTGAAACTTGTGGACTGTGCATGTGATAGATGTAAGTTTCTTATCCCTTACAAGAGTTAATCCATCATCTGAGTTGGTGATCCTTGCACTGGGGGTGGCTACAAGTAAAGGTTAATATTAGCATAAGTTTGCATAGAAGTTTTAATAAATCAATTGCTTGTAGACACATATCAAAGCCAAATGAC
>PVJO010027862.1:0-19053 GCA_004026905.1 Hystrix cristata
TTTTGGGGAGAGGGGCTTATATTAATAACTGTGCTGGTCTTAGAATGAAAAATGTTTTAGTAAAATTGCTGCTGTGATCAAGTCAAAGTTGTATTTACAAAGCTGGAACAGAAATCCAATCATCAAACTGAAATTGCAACATAATGCAGGTGTTTCTATAACTAAAGAGACTAGGTGAAGGAAAATGGATTGTAATATTAATTTCCATATTGCTCTCAAAATATCTAACTGCACATCCTAGTAGACAGCCAGTAGATCTGCCTGTATCAACTTTTTGGAACAGTGTGACATCTAAACTTGCTGGTAAGGTGACTTTTTATATATTTTACCCACAGAGAGTTGGAGTTTCTGCAGAAAGGATTTTGACAAGTGGTGGTCTTTTTCTAGGGCCATTTCCACAATCTTAAGTGCCCCCAGGAATGAAAGGGCTCTGGTTTTGAAGTCCGCTATTATACCATCTGTCATCCATGAAGAATAGCCTGCTCCTGCGATATGAGATAAAACATGGACACTACTTGCATTAAACAAAGATCCCGTAAATAAAGATGTAATAAAGGGGCCATGGTGGTTTAATGCTCAGTGCAATTCAGGGTTTGATCATCAAGCCAAGCAAAACACAGGCGCAGAATCTGATGAGTGTGTTTGCTTATTGGGTTGTATATTAAAAAATAATAACCCTAAGCTACCATTTCAGTCCTTGCTTAAAAAGTAATAAAACCAATGATTATACTCTTTAACCATTGTTTAAAAATAATAAAGGAGGTATTTGTGCTGGGAAAAAATATAAAAGGCACATCCAATGATAGTTATCTAAATATGAATCTAGGGACAATGTCGAGATTAGAAGTACACATGACAAGGTGGTCTAAAAATATATAACGTCTCTAAATCTAGTGACCAGCATGTAGCTAGAAATATTCTCTCAGTGTTTTGGTTATACACAGCCAACTCAATGCAAGGAAGCTTTGAATTTGATCTGCCGAAATAGCTTCAAAGCATGTGTTCCTGAACGTACTAGCAACTCTGGAAGAAGAAGACACCCCGGCACGTCCCAGACCCATCTGTGGGAGTATGGCAGCGGGCACCAGCAGGAATTTAAAATGGGAGCAGAAAACAGACAGGTCCTGAGAAGAATCTGGGAGAACCGCTTTTTGAAATCTTGTAGCCTGCTGAACTCTAAGGCTTTTTCTACCTTGACCTTTCTTTTTTCTTTAATAAAAGAAGACAATTTATTTGAAGGTAGGGACATGGTGGGAGGAGCAGCTACCCTAGACGAGCATTCAAAAGGGAGCATTCGAAAGTAACGCCTACCTTGACCTTTCTCACTTGCATTATCCTCTGTGCTTTTTCAACAGAACAGCAGGTCTAATTCCAAATCCCTCCTAACCTGAACCTTGTTACCCTCCAGGTCCCACATCCTGGCCCTATAAATGAGCCTGTTGACATTCTGCAGAGTCCTCATCTTGACAGATTCTAGTCGTGTATGATCAACAGGTATAAATAGTACTACTAAAAGTTTTTGCAAGAACTTTTATCTCACACTCCAAGATGATGTACTGAAGAAAGTAAAAATAGATTGAGTTCCAGACCACTCAGTAATCTCTAAATTTCTTGCTAGACAGCCCAGGGAATAGTCAAATAGATCAGAATGATTGTGGTCTCATGAGACAGTGGCTTGAAAAAAGGAATGATTTCTCTCTTGCCAGGTCACATAGTAAAATAATGTTTCACCAATATTAATTCAGCCTCAGCCTCAATATTAGCTGAGTCTTTAGTAAAAAAAAAAAAAGGTACTATCATGTAACTCAGTGAGGGATACATGGAGGTTTTACACACATTTATGAATATGAAAATTTTCTACTAAAAATTCACAAAAACCCACCAAACATATACTTTCAAAGGGTAAATCTGATGGTAAGCACATTATATCTTAATAAGAAAAACTATGCTTGCCAGAGGGGAGATGGGAGAAACTGAGATGTCTAGAGCCCCAAGGTCATTTGTACAAAGCCCACTGGGATATCCATGAAAAAAACATACAAATTTGGATAAATCTAAAGCAACATTTAATTTTCTCTAATATTTAATTAAAGAGAGTAAATAATTACATAATTCTTTTACTCTCATAGTTTCAGAAGGAAAAAAAATATAGAGATCCTACCAAAGTCAAGTTCAAAAGGTAGTCAACAGCTTTTGGTGACTTTAGACAAATAAATATGAGTCTACTTTAGCTCATTTATCCTTCAATAGCTGGGTATTACTATTACCTCAAAAGAGAAAAGAATAAAATGACAGCTTCATGAATAAACTACTTGAACATACAAGAGATGGAAACTGGGGCACAAGAAAGGAAAACAAGAAAATGCTGAATGGCAGAAAGGAAGATAGATCTGTTATTTTTACACAGTGGTTAGGATAAGCAAGGACATATTCTGTTTAAGAAAAATAAGAGAAATGGTTCCATTCAAGAGATACATCATGATTGAAAAGCTAAAATACCTTAGTAATATAGGAGAAAAGTATTGTTTCTTCTCACATGACAAAACAAAAAGGCACCAAAAAATCTCCAGAATAGGCAAAGAAAGCACAAGAAAGTCATTATCCAAACAGAAAAAAGTGAAACAGTGATGTGATTTGAGTAATTGTGGAATATAAAAAAAAAAGAGTATCCACTTGGTCTTAATGTTTTCCTCATCTTCTGTAAAGAACCTTAAAGAATTCTATTTCTCTAGTTTCCAAAGTTTAGAATAAGCCCACAGACAAAGCATAGCAACATTAATCATCATAACACCAGGATGTACACATTAAATTCTGATCACGTTAAAGTTGTGGTAGACCAGATGGATTTCGGAGTTAGCGTGAAGAATTTGAAAATAATTAAAGGCTCTAAGTGGCATCAGTTTTTCAACTTACACCCTAGACCAGCAATGGCGAACCTTTTAGAGCTTTCAGTGATACAAATATGCCCGCTGTGGCAGGTGTGCCATCACATTCACCACCACACTCCACACAATCCACTGTGTCTAAAGTTGATAGAACAGGAAGGAGGGACATATGAGAGGCAGAAGTACAGCAAGTGTGTTAATCTTCATCTTCCATAGGGAAAAGCCTACGGGCAAGGAGCGAAGAAAGAACAAAGCAGATTTTGAGGTATTAGTATAACCTTCCAGACGACAGCTGTTTAAAAGTATAACTTCTGGTTCACTGAGCAGTTGGGGCAGTGTGTCTTCTTTGTACATAGCACCGTTTGATATTGTTTGACTTTCCTCACATCACACACGCAATGCTTTCATCATATTTCCTTGATTTTCTGAAGTCACAGAATCAAAATGAAATAACTGCATAAGAAACAAATACATTGAAGACATTTTTGTCATCAAAAGCATGAACCCACTGGATGTGGCCATTACCCACTTTAATCCAGATTACTAAATGCCAAATCAACTAGCATTCAGACAATGTTAGGTCCCTGGTTCAAAGCTAGAAAATAAACTGAACACGGCCTAATAGGCACAAGAAAACTCAACACAGCTCTTTTCTTTTCCTTTTTTAAGAGCTAGGGTCTCACTATGTAGCTCAGGCTGGCCTTGAACTTGTGGCGATCCTCCTGCCTCAACCTCCCAAGTGCTGGGATAACAGGTGTGTGCTACTATGCCTGGCTCCCATCTCTTTTCTTTCTAAAATATTTTTCTATAATAAGAATACAGTAAAAAGAAGCGATAAATGTCCTTGTATTGAGAATAACACATGCATTCCCTTTTCCATCAGCATAAGGATAACCATTTGCTTTGATTTTAATGCTTGTTTTATTGAGGACTGAACTCAAGACTACATCCCCAGCCCTTTTAT
This sequence comes from Hystrix cristata, assembly GCA_004026905.1. Classification (NCBI taxonomy): domain Eukaryota; kingdom Metazoa; phylum Chordata; class Mammalia; order Rodentia; family Hystricidae; genus Hystrix; species Hystrix cristata. Next base: position 3,850 of record PVJO010027862.1, read on the forward strand.
ATTTTATATTTTGAGTCAAGGTCTCACTAAGTTGCTAAGTTACCTAGGCTGGGCTTGAACTGTGTCCTCCTGCCTCACCTCCTAGAGTGCTGGAATTACCATTCTTTAATAGCAAATTGGTTAGCACCAATTTTTAAAGTCTTAATTTGAAGAGACAAGGTGCACTGACAAGGTGGAAAAAAGGAATTCTCACTACAATTATTTAACAGTATTTCCAGGCTGTAAATAGAGAAGATCTTACAAGACACAGTACAAACCATATTCAAATGATTCTTAACTAAGATTGGCAAATGCCAGTATGTGTCTTGAAATTTTAATAATATTCATTTGGTTAGTTATTAGTAAGAATTACTTTTTAAAATAGGCATATTAAGTTTTTCTTACTTTGGTTTATGCTGCACATAAGAAAAGCAGGAACAGTAACAAAAGTGGACAGTTAGACATTTTTGAGCATTTTGCCCCTTCCCTACATTCTCTTAGGAAAATTTTTTATTATTTTGCTTGGCACTATGTAGAAATAAGTAATCCTGGGAGACAGCTACCATTTCCCCTTGGAAGTCTTTCTTCTTCTTCTACCCAGGAGGAAATCTGGGCATTATTAAATCCTAACTCCTACACATCCTCCTCAGGGACTCGTTAAAATGGAAAACTGTGAGTATGGAAAGGAAGAGACTGCAGTTTGAAATTTACATTTACAGGAAAATTGATACTATACTTACTAGATACAGTGACTTGGACACTGTTATAATAACTTGGACAGTATATATACTATCTAGATCTAGTAACTTGGTAAATGTAAATACCATACTAGATACAGTAACTTGGATAGTAATTTGGACAGAGCCAAGATGGAATCAATCCTTCGAAACAAGAAAAAGCACTGCTTCTTAGGAGTGACCAATCAGAGAAGATGCTGTTTTAAGCACTTGGGAAACTACTTAACAACAACGGTGCACTACTTACAAGTGACCCTGCAGAATTCTAATAGATGACACCTCGATAGGCTTTTCTTACTACGAATACTTCAAAGTAATGAAAGAGTACTGGATTTAAAATCAAAAGATTTCCCAAAACTGGGAAGAAAATAGTTAATATCCTTAGGAAGAGAAAGGGAGGGACATTCCCCTGTCTCCTCATACCTGCTGCCCCAAGTCAGGGAGCTCACAAAATGAAACACAGTAGTCCCTTCTTATCCACTGGTGATACATTCCAAGACTCCCAAAGGATGCCCAAAACCTCAGCTCTCTCATCTCTCTCTCCCTCTCCCTAGATAGATAGATAGACATGTATAAAATTTTCCCAGACATATCTATAATAATAAAGTTTAATTTATAAATTAGACACAATAAGAGATTAGCAATCATAACTAAAATTATCACTATAATATATACATAGTATATATTATATATATATATACACAATGGGAATATGGTCTCTTTCTCAAAAAATCTTATTTTACTTTCACCATTTTGTTTAAATTAAAAGAAGCACTTCACAACTTCTTGGCATATATGAAATGCCAGCATCCCTGCTTTTGCAATTTGAGACTATTATTAAGAAAAGTAAGTGTCCCTTGAACATAGGCACTACGACACAAACGCAGCTGGTCTCATCACTGGGATGGCTACTTCGTGACGAGCGGACAGTGTGGACAGGATGACCAGAGAGACAATTTGCATCACAGGCAGGATTAAGCAGGATACTGTGAGGTTTCACCACACTACAGAGAAGATATATTTTGGGAGTTTTTTTATTTCTGGAGTTTTGCATTTAATATTTTTGGGTCCCTATTGACTGTGGGTAACTGGAACTATGGAAGATGAAATAATGGAGGAAGAGGGACTATTGTATATGAAAAAAGGTCAGAGATTTTATTAATCAAAATCACATAAGTGGAAACAATAATATTCTTTTTGTTCTCCACAACTGATAGAAGTCATTTTGAGTTAAAATCCAAAGACGGTGAAAGCACCATTACAAACTTGTACATACTGAAGTTCAAAATGATACAACCTCTCGGAAAAACAAATTGACAATAGGATTTTAAATTACGGTCTGTTCTGCCACTGAATATTATGCAGTTCTGAGAAGAAACTTGCAGCAGATTTTATAGACATGGATAGTTGCTTATGGAAAACCATAACAAAATGTAAATACAGAATAACTGTCTTTCATTTCCAATTACACGAAACATACGCATCACGTGTGCGTGTTTGTGTGTGTGTGTGTGTGTGTCTGTGTGTGCAGTACTGGATTTTGAACCCAGATCTCTGTTATGATATGCACACGCTCTACCACTGAGCTACACCCTCAACACAAGCTATAGACTTTCTATATTCGACAAGAACTTTTAGGGTTACTATTAGGACAAAGCAGATTCCTTCAACCCTTAATTCTTAAAATTTTGCTAATTTTGGCAGAAAGTTGGCCTTGAATCTCAAAATGATTTCCTTTTAGGCTCTCAAATAAATCATCAAAATTATTTTATTTTTAAAGTTGGCATCATAAAATAAATGCTCCACTATGTATTCTTCAAAAACCACTGAATATTTTTAATTTCTGTATCTATTTTACCTTAAATATTATAATGTCGGTTAACTGAAAAATGCTAAAGTATCTCTAAGTGACTAACTGCCAAATACACACTTAGAACACTATCCGCCAAAAATGAGGGAGATACAAACAAACTTTGGGCCTCATCATTGCACTAAGTTTCCCAACCATTTATAAACAAAACAAATAGAACATTCAGACCAGCAAGTAGAAGGTAATTTTGCCTAAAGGTGGAGACTTAGAATAGCTTCTAGTATTAAGGAAGTATACCCTATTAATGCTGTAGGAGCAAAAAAACCAAGCTATACTAGGGTCCTAAAAAATAACCCCTGAGTATTTGAATAGAAAATTTCTTAGAGTCAGTGGCTCAATTACCTTTTAGATGGGCTATATATTTTGGAACTAAAAAAATGCAAAGAAAAGAAAAGAAAAAGAAAAGGTCAGTAGTAGAATCACTTGTACTTTCTGAAGTTCAAATTGCCAGACTTGGATCCACTGCCAGATTTCTTGCATAAATTAGATTTAACCATCTTGGATCTTTCTGTGAAATAATTTGCTTTGTAAACTCGATTTCAAATCAGTTCAAGTGGTAGATAATTTTTTTTTTTTTTTAGTTCTTGGTCCTTTTAGATTTTTTTCTTTCTCTAAAGAATAAGAAATGCCTGAACCTCTAAATAGCAAATGAAGCCTCTTTCAAAACTTTTCCAAGGAAGTTACCATGTTAGTCAATAACATATTTTAAAAGAAAAAGCTTCAAGTGTGTCTTAAAGATCAGGCCTGGCTGAATGAGGTGTCAGCTGCGAATGCCTCCTGTTCTCAGGCCTCGGATCCTTATTTGTACGGGGCGATGCCAGAGAGATGGTGGATGCTGGGAACTGACAAGGATGGCTGTTCTCAGTGGTGCCACATGGACTAGTTCTAACTTCCCTTTAAGGAGATTTAAAGAAAGGAGGGAGAAAAAAATGCTGCTTTCAAGATGTACTTTCTCAAACATGAGAAACAGTACAAACACAGCTTCTCTGGGGACCTAAGACAAAGTAAGACAAGAAGCTGGGGAGAAGACTCTCATTTCTTTCGGAAATGTAGCCCCTCCATTTCCGTCATATGGGGAGACCAAGAGCCACCACACGGGCACAGAAGCAGAAGTTTCACGATGGACCATAGCTCTGTGGACATCACAACATAGGGCCCATTGTGGGGTCACTCCTTAGGGAAAAGGGGTGTATAAACTTGTCGATGAAGCACCTGGGATTTGGAGTTAGACTCGCTGGCTCAAATTAAAGTTTCAAAATCAAAATAAAATCAATATTTTCTTTGTACCTCACTGGCCGTGTATTCTCACGTTCTGCCTCTTCCTCCCCTGCCCAACCTCTAAACTTGAGAGCAGTGTTCCTCAACCACCTGGTGAAAAGGACCAGGTACTGTTCTCATTTCCAAACCACTGCAGACATACACTGGTATGAAACATGATAAAAAAAAAATTACCAAAACACTGGAACCAGAAAGCTTGCAAAATCCAAGTGATCATTTGCCCTAATTGCTATCACAGTTTCTAATGCTTACTGTCCATTTCTGTTCCTATGACGCTGCAGACAGTAGCAGACAGGCTGTGAGCCCAACTGCTCTAGAGGGTGTGGTCCCACCTATATGCTTTTTTAGCTAAGACACCCGAAGTTTATGCTGATGAATTTCCAATTTAAAGCTTCTCCCTTGCTAGGCACACATCAGTAATCCCAGCTACTCAGGAGGCTGAGGTAGACCAGGAGTTCCAGATCAGTGTAGCAGCATAGCAAGACACCATCTGAACACACACACACACACACACACACACACACACACACTCCCTGAAACTCCCACCCGGACCCTCCCTTGAGATGGAGACCTGGAGGCCAGCTGCCTGACCAACCACCCCTTCTGGACGGCTCAGTCATCTCAAGTTAGCAGGAGAGGCAGAGCCAGGGGCTCCTCCTCCCTGCCTTGTGCCCCAGATGCTCCCTTCCTTAGTTTCTCTATGCTCCGCCAATAATTCCTGTCTGCTCCCCATTCCCAAGCGCACAAGGAATCTGTCTACTCGTCCTCCCGCCAAGCCCTATCCTCCTCCCATATATCTCAGAGAAGCAGCCCTGGGTTCTCTCTCCTTTCCCTCTTGCCTACATGTAATCAACTCCCCACAAAGCAACACACGTGAGACTTAAAAGTGTGAACTGGCTCCCATGATGTCTTTCCTTAAACTCACCTGTGGGCCCAAGCCAGGCCTGGGCTCTGCCCACCTCTTGTGGACAAGTCTATTGCAGCCAGTCAGACCCTTGCTCTGTTCCTGGAACACACGGTGCCCCTCTCTGCTTCCGGGTCTTTATGTCTCCTGTTCCGCTTGCTGTAGCATTCATTCTACAGGTCTTGGGGGGGCTGACACCTTTCTTGCACCCAGATTTCAGCCCTCTTCAGTTTCCTGACACCTCCAAAGACACCCCTCCACATGGCAATCATTCTCCTCCACAGGACTCTGGTCAACATTCTTCGTGGTATTTGCTTATCAGTCTCTACCTCCATCCAACCCCAACAGACTACAAACCCTGAAAACACTGGCTGCTGGCTAGAGCCCAGCACTTGAGCAGGGCCCGGATCATAGTAAATTCTCAAAATGACCCCAAGAAATGCATTTAGTAATCACATTATCTCAATGCCTCCATTTCTTCATCAACACGAATGGAAATGCTAAGACCTGCCCATCTGGTGACTGCGAGAATTCGTTCATTTACAGACAAGGTAATATATGTACAGCACTAGTGGCACAAACGCACTTTCTAAAGTAGCTCCTGTGCAGTGGACCCAAGCAGACACTGGAACATGGTGAGTTTACGCACAGTACATGTGAGATACCCCCTTGGCCATCCCAGAGGAGCTAGAGAGAGACTTTCAGGGAGGAAAATGTATGCGTTCTTCTAGTTTTTTAGGCAAGGGCCACCAAAATATGGATACTTCTGTGAATACACACTCATGTCTATACACTGGCTTGTAGGTGCTGGAGAAACTCGGTATGCATTCACATTTCTGCATTTTTCCCACTAATTTTTCTCACATGTGGGTGTGCACATGTCTGGATATAACCTGGAATTCCATGTTTAGAGGGAAACTTATGTAACAAACATTTTTCTCAAATATGCCATAGAGAATATAAATCATTTTAGGATCTTTTCAAAGGAAACAAGTGATAAACAATTGTGGTCTTTGTGTAACATCTCAACTATACTATAATAAGTACTATACTACAGTAGAGTATACTAAACTATACTAAAAGCAGTAAGGAAAACAGAATGCACGTTCTCTTTGATTAATCCCCTCGGTTTATCCTTTCATAAAATTCACGTTGAGTGTGTTAGCATCACATTACTATAGCTAAATCAGAGTAGTGAATTTCACTCTCTAGCATTATTATACATCACTGTTTTCCCTCCTTAAGCCTCCCAATCCTGGTAACCTTTAGGAGTATATCTCACCAAGGCCGACTCTTTTGATTCTCTCTTAAAATGATCTATTTGTCTTTCACTCTTTGATGCATCTTTATCATGCTTTGTAAATCTGCACTTATCACCAATTTTAACTGAATGAACAGTGAATTAGATGAGATTAGAAGTCCCTTGCTGATGTGGCTCCTAAGAATACATCAAAAATACTTGAGACAGAAAGATGACCACAGCTCAGAGATTCCCTGGAGTGTTGAGGCTCTTCCTCTTACTCCCTTCATTTAAGAAAGAGGGAGTCAGAACAGCACAAGATCACACAAGGAAATAGGCACACGCCTGTGCAAGTCGGTCATTTTTCTCAGGTTTTAAGAAAAGAAGATGGTCAATTATGAGCATGTGTAAAAACTGTTACTGCAGAACTTGTTCTCAGCAAAGTGCACTTTAGTCTTCCAATCCCAGAGTTTCTGCACGATTGATTCAACTGGACTAAACAGAAAGCCAGGCACAGACGCTTCCGCTCCTTCAATCTGCAGGCACATCAGACACAGAAACTCTGACTCTAAGGGTTTGTGGAAGGGAAGGACTTGACATGTTAAATCAAAACAAATTTTATGAAACTTGAAGATGGGCAAAGCTACAGTAGAAACCAACTGGCAAGATTTCAGCGAGGCTGAAGAAGAAATTATCCAAACCTTTCCAATGCTATCTTTTCATTTTCTGGAGATAAAACTGGACTAGACCATGGCATCAAATTTATCATTGACTTCATTTTGCCAAGAATTTTTTAAAAGCAGCACATTTTAATCCCAAATTCTTTATGATCCTGTGACAGAAAGGAATTGTTTTTGTTCAGTGGATTTGTCCCATAAGGTGAAATGGGATAAAAAGTTCAGTATGACAGCCAAATGTTATTTAAGGGTGAATTATCCAATCTGGGGATTGTTTGGCTGTAAATTATCTTTCATCTCTGCCCCTTTAGTTCTTGCTTAAGTCTATCCTGTAGCTTAAAAATGACGTTTCCCTTATGCTTCTTTTCCCCAACAAAAGCTCCTTTCCTTTTATTGCTGTCCAATTTAAGCTAAATCAAAAGAAAAACAATCAGATTAAATTAACTCATTTATAAGCTCTTTCCAGGAGTCTACATTTTGAAATAGGATGTTGCTTAGTCCAACCCAATCCTTTTCTTTCTACTGTAAGTACATAGAATACAATTAAAACAAGTATCAGAATCTCTAAGAAGCAAGGAAGATTATCCCTCAAGATGAGACACTTTTTTAGTTTATAGAGGAGTCTATGTACTAATTTCCATAGTGGTTGTACTAGTTCACATTCCTACCAACAATGTAGAAGAGTTCCTTTAAATGAAGTCAGACACGCAAGCTTAGATATCTCATGGCTTCTCTTATATAAGAAACTCAAAAAATATAAAGAAAGAGCAAAACAGAAGATAAACAAGAAAAGTGGGGAGATCTTTTAAAACTGGATAGGAGAACAAGAGATGGAGGGAGGGAGAGGAGGGAAAGAGGATGGAAAAAAAGAATTGAAGGAAAAAATTATGAAAACAGAGCTTTTATAAATGGGAAGGGGACAAAGAATTGGAAGGAACAGGGAAGGAAGGGAGAGGTAAAGGATGAGAAAAAAAAGAATTAAGATGCATGATGCACACATATCAACTCCCCATGATAAACGTAATCATTATGCACCACAAACAGGTACTAATAAAAAAAGATGAGACATTTCAAAACAGCCACTCTCTCAGAGGAAGCAAAAGTCTTCATAGCACATAGGCTGAATCTTTAAAATTAGACATCATTTTGTTGGAAATTGATGAAGAAAGGGCCCTTCAGGGAGAAAGAGTCAAAAAGCATAGCTGTAGTTTGAAAAGATAAACAGCTTGACTTAAGCAAAAGTTTGAACACAGAAAATGGAATTGGACCATGCAGGTCATGAAGAGTCTTGAATGCCAATGTAGAGGAATCTGAAAGAAATTCGAAAGGCCATGGATTGGTCATAGAAGATTTTTGCCTCTGGCCTACTGGGCAATCGAGGCCAAGCTATAGAAAAACTGACTAAGGTGGCACTTGTTTCTGCTGTATGTACCTGTCTCTCTACTCTTCTAAATGTGGGTGTATGTCCAATGAATTCCTTTCTGCCCTTCATGATGTCTGCTTTCAAAAAATAAAACTTCCTAGTACCTAACACAAAGGGCCTTGCATGCCATGCTGGAAGAATCTGAGGGTAATTCAAAATGCTTTTTTACATAGGGAGCCACACACTCAAGATCAAGATGTAGAAAATTAATTTGGCAGCAATATGCAGAAGACACTAGAAAGGGGAAAGGTGAATGATAATGGTAACAGTTGTCCATATGTACAAATGACACAGTTTACAATTCTAATTGCTATCCTCATATATTCTCAAAATGTAGGAAGAGTATTACATGAAATTGATTACTTTAAAGCCACTGAAAACAGTGGTATGATCACACTTGAACTACTGAACAACCAAAAAGATGGGGGAAATGAAAAGCATGTAAATTCTTGTCCTTGAATAATTGTCTTTTTGTGTGTGTGTGTGGTGCCAGGGACTGAACTCAGGGCCTTGAGCTAAATCCCCAGCCCCAATAATTCTCATTTTAATAGGGATCATAAACTAGCTTTGGAGAACTAAGCTGACTACTTTATCACTATTATTTTTCAGTTCTTAAAAAGCATACACAGTGGAAAACAGACATGAAATTAGATACTATCTCTGGTTTGCCAGGTTACAATATGTCAACCACATAAATGTGACTCTGAAGGGAAAGTGCAGTACAATTCTGCAATTCTGCTTCTACTATTACGTATTCAGAGACTGATGCAAAAACAATGAAGGTGTTATCTGTGCATGTTTAAATACAGCCCCAGGCCTTTGGAAGTCATATCTGCTCTGTACATCTGTCTGCACTGTGTTCTGGGTGTATACACATCCAACAAATTCTTCTCTTCCCTCCATTTTGTCAGCTTCCAAAAGAATTAAAATATCCTAGCCCATGTCACTAAAGACCAAGCAGGGACAGCAGTATAACTGCATGTAGTCTCTGTGCCAGGGGAGTTCTGCCTAGCTCAAGTGGCCTGTTAGAGTTAAGAATGCCCAGTCAGGATTGGGGATTTAGCAAGCGCAAGACCTGGAGTTCAATCCCCAGCATCCCACCATCCCAAAGAAAGAAAGAAAGAAAGAAAAACACCTAATTATTTAATTGATATATCCTTGTAAAATTCACAAGTAGGCTGAAAATGTGACCATTTATCATCAGACACCTTGATTTCTAAACTTTGCCACACCCTTCATAGGGTTGTTATCTGGTTTGACAGCTTTTCCTCTATGAAATCAGAGAAGGAAGGGTTTTGCCTTCCGCTAGCATTTATTCCCCTAGATCGCATCAAGTGCTCTAAGCTTAATGTGAGACAATAACTGCTCATTCCACATTGGCTGCCTTTGCTTCTTTTTTGTTTCAACAATGTAAGTGACCTGTGGTACAGGATATACTCTTTGTTGGCTAGCTACAATTCCAACAAAGGTACATTTTATTCATATAATTATTCACAAATTAAAACAATAAATGCACAACACACACTGGATGGGGACTAAGGTGCAGGCAGTGAGTTGCCTGGGTAGCAAAGTTAAGGGGGTACCAGTCAGTTCTGCTGACTTTCTCACCTCCCCTCATAGTCCTGGCCCTGCAGACACACACACGCACATGCACACATGCACACACACACACCCCCCATGAAACCAAAGGTGACCAAATTGTATACGAGTAAAGTAATATGTTCAAGGGCACAGGTTAGGGGTTCTCATGTTTTCTGTGCAGGTCAACATTTAGCCAATAAAATAAATTTAGCTGAGTGGATTCATCTAGTTGACACCCTCTAATGGATCCATCTCCCTCAAAGTAAAAGCCAAAGTTCTTTGGGTGGTTCGCAAGGCAGTAGGTGGCTTTCATCTGTCTCTACCATCTCTCTGACCTCCCCTCCTGCCGGCCTCACTGTGTTTCTAACTCAGGGCCTCGGAGGTGGCCTCCCCTCACCGGGATGTTCTCAGCCCTGAAACTCCCATGGCTGCTTTCTCTTCTCCTTCTTTATTTAAATGCCATCTTTGCAAGGAAGCCTTCCTTGATCACCTCCATCCCAGACTCTCCATCCCTTGTCACTGCTTCATTTTCTCCAGAGTATCGATTAGCTGATACACAATGTATTTTACATACTTAATTTCATAAAAATAATTTTTACACAAGTAAAATAATGTGGTTCAAAATACAAGCTCCCAGTAAATTCCTACTGGCAAGAAATTTTAAAAATGCTTTGCATTCTGCCGTAACTATGTCCCTAAAAGATCCAGCAGGTCCTTAATGAGTGTTTATAGAATGAAGGCACTAGGTGCCGGGCATCTAAGGATGACAAAGATATCGTTCCCACTATTTACATAGTAACAGTATCCATGAGTATGGTTCCCCAAATAAAGTCAAGCCTGCCAAATTATCTCCACTATGGTCTGTGTCAGTCTGGTGATGCAGTTGAATCATTATCAACCCTTTTTTAGAGAAGTAAATTTAAACATTGTCCATAATAAGTGCACACATATGAATAATCTAGCTCAAGTAGAACACAAAACCTAAAGAAAGACTGGGAAATAAATTTGAAAACAGCTGCTAGGAAAGTAAAAATGTCATTGATAACATTCTCCAACAAAGCCAAATGTAAGTACTACACATCCCTCTGCCAATATCTTTATTTGTCAAGGTTCATACCATTCAAAAGCATTCTTCTGAATTTCAAAAATATATTACATATAATGATTTCCTATAAAATTTCTTTCTCTCAACATTCTATCATGAAATATATTTCCACTAAATATCATGCCTTTTTAGGACCTGCTGAAACAATAAGATAGTAAAAATAATTTTAAAAAATCATCCTTACAGGCATGAAGGTCCAAATTTATAGATTCTATTTAACATCTCAACATCAATTTCATAAAGAATATTTTCTCCTGCAATAAATAATACAAAAGCAGAAAACAGTGTTTATTATAAAAACAGTCAGTAAGTATATGAGAGCCTCCTCACAACTTCCCTATTAATAATTCCTTTCTTAATTGAGTAGAATCTTATACACTTTCACGATCAAGATACTGAAGACAGAAGTGTTTGATAGAGAATCTGCCTTAACCATCAAATTTGTCAAAAGGAAATAGGGGAAAACATTCAGCGTTACTGATGCTTTACTGCAAAGTCAAAGAAATATAAGGTAAACAAACACTACTCTGAATGAATGGCCAAGTAGATAATCCTAATTTCCTAAATTTTCATTTCCTCTTTACCAAGTAAATGCCTGTGTTTGTTTATCTTTGTACCAGAAACAACAGTAAAAGGCATGTGGAAAAAAAAAAGTATTGCCATTTCCCTATTCCTTTCTACTCGGTACAAAAAAAAATGGAATTTAAATTCTTTTGTAAGTATATATGGTAGTCTTATAAGCCTTGTCAGTCAATGCTTCTAAATGAATTCATTCAGTTAACATAACGAACATCATATGTCATTTTCCAAGAGAAAATCAATCCTCTGTTAGCTCTCTGGGCTCCTTGATCAGAATGTTGTAAGCATCATTAAAGATGATATACAACAAACAAAGTCAAGTGCAGGAAAGATGGAAAGACAATAATTACAAGTACACTCACTAACAAACTTTTTATTTTTGTTAGTTTGAGAATATCAAACCCATATTTAGGCTGCTCAGAAATTGCATCAGCGCTCCTAGTAAACCACAAGTGTATTTAATTACATTATGTAAAGGCAAAAGTGATAAATGGCCCAAAATCTTAGTGCCATGACTTGAATGGCAGCCAACACCTTCCCCAGCCCCTCTGCCCAAAGACCATTACATAAGATCCTGCCAGTCTCTGTTCCTGCCTGCTGAAACTCCAGCCAAGATGAAGCATTACAGGAATTTAGTCAAAGTAAAACTGAGTCATCTGATCTGGAAATTCATTTTTAGTTTCATGACTGGGAAGTGGAAGAGTCTTCTGGGACCATCTAGGGAAGAGATGGGAACTGGGAATAGGGGTGCGGGAGGGACTCTGTTGTGGGGCACGCCCCTGGCACACGGCTGCAGAAGAGCTCAGGCTAAAACTCTGGTCTCCTAACTCCTTCTGCAGAATGCCCTGCCTCCCATCGAGTAATGGCCATTTCCATTATTGTTAAGTGGGAACACTGGAATTCAACTCGCAAAGAATTAATGTTCTATTTCCGTTTTTTAACAGAGGGTAACATGTGATCATGAGTAAGAATAAATAATCTAACCTTTGAGAAATACATCCTCTTCAGGCTCTTTTGTGGATTATCTTAACCTAAAAGCAATGGATCTGGTTGTCAGTCACCCTGGAAAATATAATTCTGTAGCTGGCAATGAGGTTGGCTTTAGGTGAAATGAAGAAAAGTATTCTTTTTCCTCTGGGCTGAAAGTGATCTGTACCTTGGTATAAATGAAAGAAAATATCTATGATATTTTATGGTGCTAGAGAAATAAGCTGCCCCTAGCAAAGCAGGGACCATATGTGAACAGAACAGGGGGCAGCACAGGAAGACCGCCAGGGGTGGCAGCGGGGGTGTTTAAGGAATTCTCTCCAGCGTGCTCTCCTTCCGTTATCTCTGAATCGTCCATGAAGCCTCATTAAAAGTTATAGAATAATACCTAGTTCTGTGCTCTAAAAATCTCACAAAGATACATGCAGAGTTACACAGTACAACACTGTCTATAAAAACAATAAAAAAGTATCCATCAATAAGGGTTATTAAATCAGGTATGGCACTACTATATGATTGAACACCAGATAATCATGAAAATGAACTATACAGGTATGAGCTATATAGGTAATAGTTTCTACTTGGACAAAGGGGGGGAGGTTGACATGCAGATTCTAACCCAACTCGTATACTTTCGGAGGCTGGGTTTAAGAAGGAGCTGATCTTTTCATTTGTGCTATTTCAATTCTTTTGCTTGGAGAGACAGGGAGATTTTGTTATTCATTTGTGTGGTAAATTATTGTGTTTCAGCACAATGTACCCAGTTATATGTGTGTATTACTCTTTTATGTCAAAAAGAGTTTCCCTGGATGGTGAGATAATAGCTTCTAGGATTAAAAGATAAGAAGCTTTTCCCTAGTTTCCTGAGTTGCACCTTGGTCTCAAGGGGAACAGCTTCTCATTGTGCTTAGTTCAAACCAGTTCAGAGAGACTTGCGGCCAGACTGAGTGCAGGAGGAAGAAGCCATCAGAGGCCCCAGCAAAACAGCAGTCCTAGCGAATGTTATCTGCACAAGGCAGCAGAGTTCCTGCCAAGCTGGGTGCCAGAACATAAGAATTTAAATACCCTGTTCCTAGACACATGCGAGGCAACTCATAGAAATAGCTGAGGGACACTTTGAAGGGGCTACTTTCTAGCTACATATGCAGTGGGCAAAATGACACACCCAGTGTGCACCCCCGTACCCTTGCTACATCCCAGAATCCAGTGATGAGTGGGGGTGAGCAGGGATGAAAGTTCGGGTACCTGGTGTACACATTACTTGGCAGTAAGACATGAGACGAGGCATGAGAGCTGGCAGTGCCCCATCAGAACAATCATATCAAAATGGCCAGCTTAGCTCCTTCCCGAACCCATCCCACCGAAACACACAGTGGATCAGGTTAGCATCTGTTTGACAAACCCTCCCTGTCCAATGTAGAAAAAACACAATTGTGTCCTTGATCAGGTTTAAGAGCAGAGATGTCTGAGGAAGTGAACTTCTAAATTATTCTCTTCACTTCCAAATTAACAGAGTTCAACTCAGAGGACAGAAATCCCTATGAGGGCACTTTCGCCCATTACTTTCCCCACCCTTTTCTACCTATGTCTCTCTAGTCCATCAAACTGTGAATTCATTAGGCAGTGTGATGGTTGATTGATGGTGTCAACTTGTAAGAGAAGTTTAACTAAATTGGTTTAGCAATTCTACACCCTAGGGAGCAGAAGATCCACCCTAGGGCAGCCTATTCTCTAGATGGTATAAAGGGGAAATGAAGAGGGATATAGCCCACCCGGTTTCTTTGGATCGGTTTTGGTTCCTTTGGAGGCGCTCCAGACTTTCACTTGGATCCTTGGAACTCCTGGACACTTCGGACCTCCAGACCTTCGCCTGGACCAGGTCATGTCACCCATGTCTTCTTCTAGAATTTCTATTTGTGTGTGTGCATGTGTGTGCATGTGTGTGTGTGCATTGCTGGAGATAAAACCCAGTGCCTCACACATGCTAAGTACACAATTCCATTTCTGAGCAAACAGAATCTTGCATATGTGAGTGTCTAAAAAATAAAAAGATTCAGATTTATTTTTTCAAAACAGCCAGTTGCTCCAACATCATATACTGAATAATCGCTCTTCTTACACTGACTTTAAAATGTCACCTTCCTACAAAAAATAAAACCATGTACATTTGTTCAATGTACTCTAGTATTTTTAATTTTTCTGTCTAGGTTTTCTCTAATGCTACACTATTATAGGTTTGTGTTGTTTTACTATCTAGTAGAGCTAATCTCCCATATTTATACTTTATTCTTTTAGAATTTCATTTTGCAAAATGAAAACCAGTATCATTTCTCTGTTCCCTAAAAAAAGATCTTGTTGGCATTTTAACCAGGATTTCATTTCTTTTATAGAGAGATTTAGGGAAAATGAACATTTTTACAATATTCTGTCTCATGATTCAAGAGCACACTACATTCAATGACTTAAATCTTTTACACCCCCTAGTGTAGTTTTAAATTTTCCCTCATATTGTTCCTGTATGTTGCATCTAACTTCAAATGTTTTATTCCTAATGTTCAATATGTTTAATTACCATTTTAAAAATTCTGAAAACATTCTGTTTCCTGTGCCTTGAATCTTTTTTTTTATTTTTTATTTTTACCAAGAACATGTATTGGTACATTGTATACATAATGATCATAATCAACATGGTTATTTTGTACCTGTACATGATACGTCTTGGTTTTCCCCCTTCTTCTCCCCCTCTTCCCCTCCCCTCCCTTCCATTCACCCACCCCTCCCTATTTGCAACAAGTGTATTTACACGCTTCCATTTTTTTCCCTTTCATCTTACTTTTCTTTTAA